>JAVJIF010009083.1:0-151593 GCA_038442645.1 Agave tequilana | reverse complement strand
AGACACCAGCTTAAAAGCATCATATAAAATATACCATAAACAGTCCATGATCTTATGTTGATTTCTGGTTATTAGATGTTAATCCTTACTCTAGACGGTTTGCTATGCAGAAAACTGCTCAAATGTGTTTGCAACACTGAAAACATAGAGAAACCTTAATAAAATCAAATCTAATGCATGAAAAAAAAATCAATAGAACATACGATACCAAATTAAATAAAAATTGATCAAACCTCATGGAGTACATGAAAGTTACAGTGAATATGGACGTACATTAAGAAGAAACAAAAAAGTGAAAGTGCTTTGCCATATGTTAAGCAATCTAGATGGCTAAATTCAACATCTTCAAAAATTCATAAGGCAGCAGAGAAATATGAACTTCCCCATGAAACAATTTGAAACCAACATATGTTGTAACATTGCACATATACGGACAAGCAATCTGATACTATACAAACAACACGACAATGTTGAAAAAACCTAGGATAACTATCCCAGCATATATATAAAACATTATATTACATTTATTTATATATAAACATTATAATACACTTATTTCTTCATGTAAAAAATGGAAGTTAAGAATCAAACTAACTAAAACACACATACTTTAAGAACTAATAACAAATAGCAAACTATTACATAACACATTAAATTAATTTAATCTTTGTTATCTCAAATACATTTTAGAACCTAAAATAAGTTAAGAAGAATTAAATGTGTGTGATAAATGTCCAAGAAGTGTATTGTATGTGTCGCAGTCCCCAAGAAGCACTATCCAGAATGTGTCTACATGGACTTGTTTATCCTATGGGAAGAAAATTTACTGTAAGATTACTCACTTGTTCTCTATGAATGGAAGAAGCATGTTTCCCTCAAATGCATTGACAAGCTCAGACAATGCCTTCAACCTAGAAGACCTGATTAATTTAGAAAAAAAAAAATCAGTTCAAGAACACCCGAGAATACACGGATCAGCAAATCAGTGCCCTATGGTAGTCAAATATCTAACAAATGAAAAGTTAAATTGCAAATGCTGAATAAATCAGAAAATATTAACAATATTAAATATAAAACAAATGCCGAAGGTGCAAAACATACGTGGTTCCATTCAGAACAGTCAAATAAAAGAGCTATTAACTGCAAAGACATTATATTGCAGCACAGGCACACGATATTGAAAATGATTTATTACCCACAGATCAGCTAAATAAGAAAGTCCTTGACTTTCTATTAGTATGATATGCTACAGCATCATTTCCCAGGAGAATTGTAATAGAAAATTTCTTTCTTTCAGTTGACCAGTCAAAGAAAGCTGATGAGTCACTGATCCCAATGACCAAGGGATGTCAGATGAATAAAATGATTAGTGCTGATACCAAAGCACGGATTGAACAACAAAAGCCCAAACCCTTAAATACAGTCAGACATTAAGGCAAGAGAGTATTGAACATTAAACAAGTTACATTAATAACAGCACCTGGAAGCATCTATCTTGTAGAAGAAGACAGCTACAATAATGGTAAGTTTAGCGGTGCTCGTTTTGCAAGTTTTGATGGACATAAAACATGCATCCAACTCTCCTATCAACACTTAACAAGAAATAGAATCTCTTAGTCAAATGATGATACTTTACTGCCAGCTTCAAGATCACATCCGACGCACTCGGATGAAGTCAAACTTACAGGTAGAAGAATAAACAATTGGTGTTTATTCTGAAGTAAGCTAGGCAGTTAAATGATTGATATATATAGTTTACATTTTGGCTCACAGCATCTCTGAAAGCAGCAAAAATACACAGAGCATGACAGATTCAAAAGTCCAAGTTCTCCAAAGCATAAAAATACAGAAAGCGTGACAGATTCAAAAGCAAGTTTTCCAAAGCATTTGACATAACTCGCGTCCGAGAAAATTGAATCTCACAGAACTTTGCAACATCTTTGTTGATATTTAGGGTGTCTCACATTCATTAGAGAAGACTACACGACAAGACGGAGGAGATTTCCATCAAATTCAGCAACCAAAACTGTTGTGGAGCCTAATTATTACCTTGACAATTTGTCGCCTATGCAGAGTCATTACGCAGATCGACCTTCTTGCAGATCAAAATTATTTTCAGAAGTCCCTCTTACAGATCCCAACGAGGGCGAAGCACTCCTGGTAAAGAAGTTGTGCGAGTTCAGAGCTTAAGGTTGAGGGCAAGGTCAGATACTCGCTTCGGTGCAGCAGCCTGGTAACACTCCGGAGGAGCATTCTGAAGCATCACTCCGAAGGAGCACTCTAAAGCATCTAAGCGGAGGAGCAATCTGAAATGATAGTGCAAAATAGCACCGCGGGGATGCATAGTGGAGAAGTGGTCCAGTCTGAAAGCTTCGTAGCCCGTGAAACTTGGAGAACATGTCAAGGACAATTTGGTGGTAGCTTTCGAAAATTGATACGAAGCTTTCAAAAGCTCTGCGGCGATTTTAGATTCTGAGTTTTTTTCTGATTGAGATTCTGAAAGAGTTCCCGAAGCTTTCTAAGGTCAGCTGATTGAATGGCTAGGATGGCTTTGCTAAATATTTAAGAAAGTCTAGATTTATTCTAGAAGTCTATAAAATCCCTAGTTGTGAATTTTAGGTAAAAAAGAGTTGAGACGAGATTGTTTCATTGGCTTCATCCGCCATGTATTGAGAGCTAGAGAGATCCTTGTGTGAGATTCTTGGAAACTTTGTTTTTGCTTCTCAAGTTAATAAGAATTTCTCCCCCCTCCTCCCACAAAATCTTGTATTCTTGATTTGTGTTCTTGCGCTTGTCGTGATCAAGTTATATTGATTGCTACGGTAGATCGCTCGCTGTTTCCCCTGCTACTCTTATTGTTTTGTGGTGTATATCACAACAACATGTTCTTAGCTACTATACGAAATGGCATACATCTAAAGACCAAGTTATGATTGCCTGGTATTCCTTAATGTTATATTGATTATGTGACTAATTGCCTTCAGATTTCTTGTGGTTCAAATAATTAATATTAGAAGCTGCAATTATATGCTCTTTTGTAAACAAGCACAGCCAATATACAACATAAAGTTTGCATCCGTGCAGTCGGTATAAAAGAAAAATCTTCCACTCCAAGAATTCCAAGCAAATTTAGAACTGTGAAGCAGGTAGTGTAAAAGGAAATGAGAACATAAAGAGATCGCTGAAAGATAGGAATTTACTTCTTGTCAAGGGACTCAAGGCATCTTTCAATCAGAGCATCCAGAGAGTTCACATTCTCAGTCTCATGAGCCAAATTCAGATCAGACAAAGCAGTTGATGTAGAAGTTATGCTGTCAGTGTCACTGACATCCAACAGGTCAGCAGCGCTCTTGTTTTGCTTTTCTGCATAGAGAAATAACCAACAATAGCAATTTCATTAGATTCATAAACAGAATCAACTGAAATAAAGAAGCTCAAAGTCAATTTTATGTAATATTCAAGTTAATACGAATCATAAGCAAGACGATTTCACAAGTTCTCAAAAATATTCCTTCTTTCAGAAACCAAACAATTAGTTTCAAGGAAGATACCACTTCAGAGCACAGAGAAATGCAATCCCATCAACAAAACAATTAATTTGTGGACAAACTGTTAAAACAACATTAGCTAAGAACAAAAACTTTGGCAGAGCACATAAAGAATTCTGATTTTTGCAGGAACTCAAACCATCAATCTTGATACTTGAGTCAGTCAAGATAGTATTCAAGACTTACTTACAGCCAAGCCAAGCAAAAAGCTTAAACTACAAAATTCCTTACAAATGTATCAAGACAATCAAACTTTCATACAGCCCAAACCATCAATATCAATTTTCAAGCTGATCAAAACAGAATTAAAAAAACCACTGACGTTTCCCCATGAAAAGAGTAGATAAACAACTCAAGTTACTCAAGCAATAAATAACCTAGTAAAGTCTGAGAGCTAAAATTCCCCACAAATCCATCAAGAAATCGAATCTTGACAGACCCTGACCAACAATTTCAATGATCAAACAAGCATAATTTCGAATTCCCCCAATCAATTGTCTCAAAACTCAAATTTCTCGTAAACCAATCAAAAAAATCAAATATTGCGAAGATCCCAACCACCAAATCCATTTTTTAACACGGTCCACATATAATTCCCAAAAAAAATCAAAGGCAACCACTTACTTCTCGCCATGGCGAAAGCACTTCAAAAGCGTCAGAACCGAGACTACTTGGACCGATGAACGCGAAAAGAGAAGAGATCGAATTCAATGCTGCAGAGAGAATCGCAAGCTATAGAGAATTGGGCGAGATTGGCGACGTTGGATCTAAAAATCGAAGGGGAGAAATAGGCATCAATTGGATCAAAAGAGGGCACAGCCATGTGATGATCGAGAGGAGAATTGGGGGATTGGGGATCGCAAACTAGAAGAGAGCAGCAGAAGAGAAGGAGAGAAAAGGAACGAGCGGCAGAGGTTGGATTGGATTTTGCTTTTTGTAATTGAAATAAAACCCTAGATTCTTCCTCCGAACGCGTAGAAGCCCTCATCGCCTTAGCTTTAATTACTCTCTTTTACCGCGTATAATTAAGCGGCGAGTATTTACGTATAGCTACCTGAACTTGGACTATTTGCGTAAAGGTCAGTCATCTCCAAACAATCTTTTGCAAATTGCCCCGCATAGTGGCACCTTATACATCTTTAAAAATTTGTGAAATTTTGCTTCTAATTGGATCAATAGACAATAAGTTGGGAATATTGTCTACTTCGTTAGATAATATCATTTCCAGTGAACAATTAGAAAAATATAATACGACAAGAAAAGATCAATTAGCTAAACACAATATGTAAAAGTTCAAATGAAAATAAAGTTTATTTATGCATTTTGATCTTTGTGGAAAAGAAATCCCTTCTGCTTTGCTAGGCAGCGAGGATGGAATGGCTCTTTGGAAGTTTTCATATTTTATTCTGCTTTGTTATTTCCTCATTAATGAAACGAGCGATCATACTTCACCTTTTACTTCAAAGAAAAAGTTCAAATGAAAATCCCAATGATATATTGTAATAAACTCATAAAAAAATAGAGTCGAATTTCAAGTTTTGAAACATCTTTCATGGAAGGAACTTAATACTTATCTAGTAACTTAATACATTTAACTTCACTGTATCATTTTTGTTTTTCCCCGAGACTTTATGTTGTAACTGTGACTTATCTAAAATTAATATGTGTACACCCTAAAAATGTAAGACACTGCAATTAGTTTATATTTTTACTCAGCTATTACCCAAAAGTTTTTATTTCTTAGCAAGAATAATATGTCATAATTTATTTAATGTAAATAAAAATGTGTCGAGGGCGTTTTTGAAAGAAAACTTTAAAGTAATATAGGACTGGGCAATTAATCGTCAACGAAAACGCGCAGAATATTCCAAATGGGAGGGCAGGATAACCCCGCTGGCGTGGGAATATTCCAAAAGGAGATCCGCTGCGGGTTCCCACGGGAACCAAGTGCTGCCGTTGGCATTGGCAAAGACGGCGAAAGGAGACAAATAAATAATTAAGAGGATGTAATGATAATTAATATGGTCATTAACTCTAATACGAACTTATTGATCCAACTAACAACTGACAACCATCCTTACATTTAATTGGAGGATCACTGCTTTTTACCTGTCTATTTGAAGATAGTCCAATTATTATCTTTATTTTATATTGATAAAATAAAATTGAAGTTGCTTATGTTAATCTCATATGAAGATGGCCCACTTAACCTTGATTATTTTTGCATTAGATTCCTATTAAAGTTGACTGATATTAAGAATGCCCATATTATAGTCACATTTATATAATTATATGGTCTCTTGAAATATAAAGGGTATCATGATGGAAAAGTTTATTTCAAGGGACTTATGTGCAAATGTACCAGGCCAGATATCTTTTATTTCCTACAGCTTAGTTTTAATTTAATTATTTACGGGGATTGTGGTATTTTGTGTAGGCATTAGCAAAGGCCCATATAGAACTTCAAAACCCATTCCTGTTTTCTGCAATTTAACTTTTACATGAAAACAATCTCAATTAAAATATTTCAAATGCTGTAAATATGAATTAATCACTCGCTTTGATCACTAATACCTGGTTCAATGGTGAGAACATTGTGAGAAGGTTCTCTAGTTTGGCATCAGATTATGACATTTGCTTACAAAGGAAAAAGGGAAAAAAAAGAAGAGAAAAAGGAGAAAAAATCACAGCCTCTTATTCTGGAACAAGATATTAAAACAACTTCAATAGCAACTTAGAAATCATTTGAATTTTGCTCAGGTCGAGTTTGAAAATATCTGCTTTGCTGTTAATAGTATAAGAGCTTTCTTAGATCTCTTTAATTTTATTTTATTTTCCATTTTTTCCCAACAAATATTAAGTCTGTTATAAGATGTACAGGGTTTTTCGCAAACCTAAAATTCGATCCAATTTATAATACGCATCCTTTCCACAAACCACAATTTATATCTAGTTATCATCATCTCAAATTAATTTATGCTAAATTCAAGTCTAAGTTATAGATAATCTACACGCTTCTGCGGTATTCTATTTGTTTCTTCTTTTGTTCTTCCCCAGTGCTAGTCTTGCTCTCTACTCTCTATGTACAATACTGAGGTAATTAAGCAATGAGAAAAGGAAAAAAATGACATCAATGTCGCTAATTAAACTTAATTGTATAAAACCATTCATCAGGCTCATAGATGTTGGGGCTGGAGAATGCCAAGAAGAAAAATCATAAATCACATACACACACAAAGAGAGAGACCAAGATTTATGAGGTTCGGCAACATGCCTACGCTGTATATGATTTATAGAAGATTACAAAAGGAATAACTCTCAAAAGAAATCAATCAACTCCTTAAATGGTTTCACATCCTCTATTTATGGGGAGGAGAAAAAAAATCCAAAAAACACCTCCAAGTCTGCTCCAAGAATTCGTTCTGACCCGACTGTCTGTCGACCGCCCGGTCGACCGCTCAATGTCTCTTGTCTTTGCAGGACTTACTGAAAAAATGTCGATCGTGCATGGTCGACCGACCCAGATGAGTTCTTCTTCCTCATGCAACAGGACGATCGACCGATCCAAGCCTTGTGCATGTCGGTCAACCGAAGTCCTCTCATAGAGTTAAAAAACTCTGGCTCATGTTTTTGCCCTCTCTCTCTCTCTCTACACAATAGACACCAAGGTTAATTTGACCGACAACTTGAAATGAAATAACAAAAGTCGAGTTGACTAGCAAAATTTTCCTGTTGCCAGCAACCTAGTTAATCTCACCACCGCAATTAACTTGCTCGCGATTTCTTGTACGTTACCTGAAGGAAACTTTCAATAGGGCACTTGGTCAAGCAAATACCAAAACAAAACGTGAAGGCAAGAGATGCACAGTCTTAAATCTTGCCATTGGTCAACAAATCACTGTGGTTTCTTTCTCTCCCCCTAGGGCTCTCTTTGGTTGCTTAACTGCAGGCTTTTCTTTCTTATGAGGTGAGAAATGTATTTCTTTGTGCGTTCTGGTGAAGAAGAGGAGTGGAATTTAAATTGAGAAGGTAAAATCATTTATTGATCATCAAACCAGTCCCCAGTATAATTAGGATTACCGGTTGCCAAAACTTCTTATGAAATAAAAAGAAGAATATTGGGACAAACTTGAGCCCAATGGACCAACCATTTACCTTAAGGGCTTGTCCCCACCAAAAGGCAATACAGGGTACAACGTATTTTTCGTACTGTTGCTATTGTTCTTTGGTGAGTTGGCCTGTCTGATATGACAAGGGGTTGTGCTCGTGACGGGTATTTAATGCTCGTTAGGTGCAAGTGTAGTGGGCCCAAGTGAGAACTTAATGGATTATATAGTTTTGTTCATCATTCTATAATATTTGTCCACTTCAAGCTGAGTCAGCAAATAGAGGAATGAACATTAATTTTCTATTGATTGGACATATCTTGTCATTTTAGTGAATATTGTGGTAGAGATAGGATAAATAGTGAATTTTAAGGGAAATATGTTGATTAGATGAGAAAATCCAAGGGAAAATCCTAGCTTATATATGATATCTTGCTGCCAGTTTTGATCCTTACTCCCTCATCAAAAATCCCTTATCTTCTCTTTTATTGCTATCCCCTTTTATCACAACATTTTGATTTCAATGGATTACACATCAGAAAATAAATCTTATTCATCATAAAATGAATCAGCATCGGTTCTAGAAGAAGATGAGTTTTTGTTCATGTGTATTGTTAGTGGTCTGGATGCGGAAGGGACATGTTTGAAGCTGCAAGATGGTTAAGACATTTCTGCTTTTAAGATGGAATATCTAACACACTAAATCCACATGTGCGCAGATTAAATCTCGTTTACAAACTTAACCAACAACCCAACATTGTTTTTGGGTTGAACACTGATAATGACATGAAATATTGCTTGAGATTTGCCTAAACACTCACAATAATGTGGAATATTTGCTTGAGCTTTGCCGGACTTATAATTGCACAATTGTGCATGTCGAGGCAAAACTTGACGCCTCTGATCCTTCCTCGCCTCAAATCCTTCCCCAGGCAAGCGAAAAGTAAGAGTTTATTTTCTTTTTTTTCAATGTTTATTATGTTACATAACAGAGGTTTACCTTAGGGTGGGAAATTTGCCCACAATTATATGAATTTATCAAAAAATACAATATAGTGTCCACCATAAAATACACAATTAATATGTTTTTTGTCCATATATATTCAAATTTGTCCAAACTTACATGCGATTTGTCCACCATACTATTAATTTTTAGCAACATTATTTCTTTTTTTCATAAATTTTGAAATTTGTCCAACAAATTGTGCATTTTGTTCACCTCATTTCAAAATATGTCCACCATACAGTTACTTATATATCCACCATTTAATTACAAGACACTAAATGTTATTTTGTTTGTTTTGCAGTCGTTTATTACTGGGTACACAAGAATCTCAGAATGTGTTGGGCCCTGTTCCTATGCTATTTGTGTCAATGGCGGTCAACAAGTGTGGTTGCCGAAAGATATGGTGAATGACACCATCTATATCTCTGCTTGGTGGCATTATTGTATTAATGGTGTTGGCCAATAATTTAACAATGCGAAAGAAGCGAGGTTGACACTGATCTACTACTCCATTGCAAAAAAAAAATTGTCTATGATTTTGTGAAGAACGGTAGTGCAAGGATCGTAGTGAAATGCGCAAAGAATGTGGACATCAGCTGCTCTTGGAGAATCCATGTATCAGGATGACACACAACACTATGTTGGCCATAAAAAAATTCAACGTTGTCCACATATGTGGTAGAGACATGGGTATTGATGGTCACAAGAGAGCATTCAGAAAATGGGTATTAGCTATCCTTCAAAATACACTCAGGCACCTCCCAACATACAAACCCTGCAATGCTAAAAAAGATTTCAAAGCTCAATTTAGAGTGACACTCAAGGCAAGAAGGTTTGGTAGAGGAAGGAGTTGTTGGCCCAAAGGCCATTAGCCTAGTTTTGATGATAACAAAACATATGTAGTTATGTCAATTTTGTTTTAACAAAGTTTCAGGTTAACTATTTGTTGCATTTCGGCTCAATCACAAGACTCACACATTTGAAAGCCAAGAAGATAAAAATCCCAGAGCCTTAGCACATAGAAGAGCTCAAGGATCAAGTATACTAGAAGAGACTACATAAAGATTTGTATTTTCACTTTTTGTATTTTGGATAGTATTTATGGTCGTTTATTAAAACCAAGATGATATAGTTGATAGCTTTTGGAATTGACACACACATATTTCATACTCCTCTGTGTTTTTAACAAAAGTTCATAACTATACTCTTTAACATTTTCAAAATCGAGTTTCAGAAAACAAGTTTCAAAAAAATTGGGTTTTTTGATTTAGAAAAGAATTTTGACAAAATATGGTTCTAACTTTATTTTGTGCTGATCCATGATCACACACTGGTTTTTCAAGTCCCTAGAACTCTATTTTGCTTTTAAAGATCAAAAGTTATTTTATCGAAAAAAGAATGGTTTCAAAAAGATTTTTATAACTTGACTTTGGCCCTTTATCGGTCGATCGGGCGGTCGACCGTTGGCAGAGCAACGGTCGACCGAACGGTCGATCGACATACACCAAAGTGCATGTGTGCACTTCGGTCGACCAGGCGGTCGATCGACTACAAGAGCTTTGCTCTCGGTTGGGTCCGGTCGACCTGCCCGATCGACCGACAAAGAGTTTAACTCTCTGGTTGGGAACAACGGTCGACCGTTCGGTCGACCGCTTTCCCCAACGGTCGAAAATCTGACCGTTGGCGGTCGATCGGCAGAAGAATTTTTTGCTGTGATTTTTCCCAACGGCTATATTCTTTTTTGTCTTTTTCTGGGTCTTTTCCCAACATCTCTTTTGCATTTTCTACTCATATTTTCATCCTCTATAAATAGTGGGACTATGAAATAACTCAACTACAAGATTTCTAAAGCTTAGATCAAGTTTTTATAAGTTTTAGCTTTTTCATAAAATTTCTTTTTGAGCCAAATTTTCAAATTCTTGTTTTTAGCTTGAGCCCTCCCTCTACATCTCTACAAGCTATTTTTACTACACAATCTCAGAGAGTTTCACCTCCTCATCTTGGTTATAGTATTATACTTGTGAGCATTTGCGATCAAGTGTTGATCACCGTTTTTCTTCGATTGAGAAGTTGTAGAGGTTGCGGCCTCAAGTGAGCTAGTGAGCTCCGTGGTGTTGCGGCACCGCAAGAGAGGGCTAGTGAATCCATTGAGTTCTAGTGAGAACTTGTAAACGGTTGACGATCTAGTGAGTCGGTCATAGTTGAAATCCTTAATATTGTTGAAGGCGGGGACGTAGAGCAGTGGCTCGAGCTTCGAAACAAATCATTGTGTTTGCGATTGCTTACTCTTTCTCTCTTCACTCTACTCTCTCTTCAATTACTTGCACTCTAATATTGTTTACTTATTTGCATGTATTTTTTAACTTGTGATTGATATTTGCTAGGTTGCTAGCAAGTGATTTTTAATTCCGCATTATTTGTCATTTAGTATAGCCATCACCTATTCACCCCCTCTAGGTGATTTTCAATTGGTATTAAAGCTTAACTCTAGTTTTGGTTTAACCACCTTAGGGAGATCCTTTCATTTGGCTACATTCATTTGTAGCATTTGTTATTTATTTATGCACTTATACTTGTTTTCATGGCATCACACGACTTCTCTAGCATCAAGTTCCCACCCAAATTTGATGGGTGAACTTTCCCTTTTGGAAGGTTAAAATGAACATATTCCTTAAGTCCCTAGGAGTTAGAGTTGCCAAGGTCATTACTAAAGAATTTGTTGAACCTCACGGTGATGAGGATACATGGTCCGAAGCAACCTCTAAGGACTATGAGGCCAATGCTAAAGCCGAATAGCACTTACACAAGCATTAAATGATGATGATCTTTTTCATGTAATTAATTGTAAATCCGCTTATGAGGTTTGGAATGATCTTATCATTACTCATGAGGGAACGTCGCAAGTCAAGAGATTTAAAGTTGACTTACTCCGTTCTCAATATGAGAATTTTTATATACTTGAAAATGAAAGTACAGATGAGATGCTCACTCGGTTCACCAAGATCACTAATAGTTTATCTTCTTTAGGTAACACTATTGGTAATGACTAAAAGATCCGGAAGATCATTAGAGCTCTTCCCAAAGCTTGAAAAGTCAAAACAATAACCCTCAAAGAGCTCATCGACAGAGAGGAGATGGACTTCTCTGACTTCATTAGAAATCTCAAAACCCATGAGATGAAAATGAAGGTGAGCGAAGAAAGGGAGACCCAAAAAATAGAAAGTGATAGCTTTCAAGGCTACTCCATCATCCCTTAATGAAGAAGAATCATCGGAAGATGGTGATGAGGATTTTGTCATGCTCATTAGAAAAGTGGGAAAATGTTTTACAAGAAAGGAAGATAAAGCAACTTCTGAAGAGGTAAACATCAAGGAAGATTTGAAAAGTAGAAGGAGGAGACGGGTCCTACTTTCATTGCAAGAAGACGGGCTATCTAATTGCGGATTGCCCCTCACTTCAAGCCACTACCTCTAAGAACGTGCATAAGAAAAAGAATGCTATGGTAGCCACTTGGGGTGATTCAAATACAGATTCCGAAGAGGAGATTGACGCCGCACACGTTTGCTTTATGGCAAATGGTGAAGAAGCTTCCAAGGTAAATCTCGAAACCTCCTTAGAAGATAATGATTTAACTATGGATAAACTAGCACAATTTTTTAGAGAATTAAAAAATAAATATGAAATTTCTCTTGCAAAAAATTAAAAAATTGAAAAAGAAAATGATTTTTCTAAAGAACAAGTTAGAAATTATTTTTAATGAGAAAATGACTTATCCATTCTTTTGAGAAAATGAAAAAGGATTTTGATAATTACAAACTTGTTTGTAAGGGTAAAAACCCCACATTACTTTTAACAAAAATGAATTTTTGGATATCCAAAAATATATTGATGTTTTGGATATCACCTTGAAAAGGTGTGCTTTTGATATGAACAAATTTGCATTTATGTTTCCAAAGGGAAAACCCCAAAGGAAATATACATCTCATTCATCTAACACTCACCATGAAAAACATGCACACACACATCAACATAAGCATACTTTCATGTATGACAAAGTGTACACATGTGCACATTGCGATCGCAAAGATCATTTAGCCAAATTTTGTTATGCTAAGTTAAATATGCTAAACAAAAATGTTTGAGTTCGAGAAAGCACTTACCCTATAGGACCCAAAAAGATTTGAGTACCAAAATACACACAAAACTTGATTGATGCATGTGTGTTGTCCTCCTCCAAGACATAGGGGAGATGATGCCTTGGTGGTGGATGCATCGAATCTCAACGGATCAACCGTCACATTGCATTGCTATCAAGAGGCACCTATTTTGGAGATTGCTCATGGTTTGGTAACTTTTCTACTTGAAAATTTCATTTCTAACGAGATCTATATATGCATAGGATTAACTAGTTTCTTTTTGTAGTAATATACTTTAGTTGTATAGACATGCATGTTCATATTTTTATATTTTGCCTATAATTGGGCTAGTTTATCAACTTTGCTTTTATTCTTTACTAGCCCATGATTTGCTTGCCCATGTGTAGAGTATTTTTCCTTACTTGGTTGATAGATTTCTTTGGTTTTTTTTTGTGTGTGTGTGTGTCAATATACCTATCTTGTGTTTGGGTATTATATTTAAACCATATTTAAGGAATAAAATCAAGATAGCAATTGCACGCTTCAACTCTTATCTAGAGGAATGACGAGGAGAAGTTTAGAACCCGTAAAGAGTATTCGGCCTCAATATCTTATTTTAATAGCTTAGTATATATGAGTTAATTATTAAAAAATATAATGTTAATATAATAATATAAAAAATTTCATGCATTTTTCATGCCTATAAGATTTCTGGTATTAGTTTTATGTTTTATGAGTAAAAATATACAAGTAAAAAAATATTTTACAAATGTATCAAGACAATCAAAAAGCTTAAACTACAAAATTCCTTACAAATGTATCAAGACAATCAAACTTTCATACAGCCCAAACCATCAATATCAATTTTCAAGCTGATCAAAACAGAATTAAAAAAACCACTGACGTTTCCCCATGAAAAGAGTAGATAAACAACTCAAGTTACTCAAGCAATATATAACCTAGTAAAGTCTGAGAGCTAAAATTCCCCACAAATCCATCAAGAAATCGAATCTTGACAGACCCTGACCAACAATTTCAATGATCAACAAGCATAATTTCGAATTCCCCCAATCATTGTCTCAAAACTCAAATTTCTCGTAAACCAATCAAAGAAATCAAATATTGCGAAGATCCCAACCACCAAATCCAATTTTTAAACACGGTCCACATATAATTCCCAAAAAATCAAAGGCATCCACTTACTTCTCGCCATGGCGAAAGCACTTCAAAAGCGTCAGAACCGAGACTACTTGGAGCGATGAACGCGAAAAGAGAAGAGATCGAATTCAATGCTGCAGAGAGAATCGCAAGCTATAGAGAATTGGGCGAGACTGACGACGTTTGATCTAAAAATCGAAGGGGAGAAATAGGCATCAATTGGATCAAAAGAGGGCACAGCCATGTGATGATCGAGAGGAGAATTGGGGGATTGGGGATCGCAAACTAGAAGAGAGCAGCAGAAGAGAAGGAGAGAAAAGGAACGAGCGGCAGAGGTTGGATTGGATTTTGCTTTTTGTAATTGAAATAAAACCCTAGATTCTTCCTCCCAAATTGGAACGCGTAGAAGCCCTCATCGCCTTAGCTTTAATTACTCTCTTTTACCGCGTATAATTAAGCGGCGAGTATTTACATATAGCTACCTGAACTTAGACTATTTGCGTAAAGGTCAGTCACCGCCAAACAATCTTTTGCAAATTGCCCCACATAGTGGCACCTTATACATCTTTAAAAATTTGTGAAATTTTGCTTCTAATTGGATCAATAGACAATAAGTTGGGAATATTTTGTCTACTTCGTTAGATAATATCATTTCCACTGAACAATTAGAAAAATATAATACGACAAGAAAAAATCAATTAGCTAAACACAATATGTAAAAGTTCAAATGAAAATAAAGTTTATTTATGCATTTTAATCTTTGTTGAAAAGAAATCCCTTCTGCTTTGCTAGACAGCGAGGATACTTTTTACTTCAAACAAAAAGTTCAAATGAAAATCCGAATGATATATTGTAATAAACTCATAAAAAAATAGAGTCGAATTTCAAGTTTTGAAACATCTTTCATGGAAGGAACTTAATACCTATCTAGTAACTTAATACATTTAACTTCACTGTATCATTTTTGTTTTTCCCGCGAGACTTTATGTTGTAACTGTGACTTATCTAAAATTAATATGTGTACACCCTAAAAATGTAAGACACTGCAATTAGTTTATATTTTTACTCAGCTATTACCCAAAAGTTTTTATTTCTTAGCAAGAATAATATGTCATAATTTATTTAATGTAAATAAAATGTGTTGAGGGCGTTTTTGAAAGAAAACTTTAAAGTAATATAGGACTGGGCAATTAATCGTCAACGAAAACGCGCAGAATATTCCAAATGGGAGGGCAGGATAACCCCTCTGGCGTGGGAATATTCCAAAAGAGATCCGCCGCGGGTTCCCATGGGAACCACGTGCTGAGGTTGACATTGGCAAGAAGGGGAAAAGTAGATAAATAAATTAATTAAGAGGATGTAATGATAATTAATATGGTCATTAACTCTAATGGAACTTATTGATCCAGCTAACAACTGACAACCATCCTTACATTCAATTAAAGGATCATTGCTATTTACCTGTCTATTTGAAGATAGTCTAATTATTATCTTCATTTTATATTGACAAATAAAATTGAAGTTGCTTAGTTTTAATTAATTATTTACAGGGATTGTGGTATTTTGTGTAGGGCATTAGCAAAGACCATGTAGAACTTCAAAACTCTTCTTTCGTCGTAAAAGGTGTAAAAGTCTGTAATTCATAAATGACTTACAATCCAATTACAATTACAGCGTTTGTTTGGACCGTAATTCGTAAAAAACTTACGCAACTCAACTACCACTCACTTGCAACCCAATTACCACTCACTTGTAGTTAGGGGTGAGCAGAGTTCGGTTATAACCAAAATAACCGACCAAAAACCGAAACCCGAACCCGAACCGCACTAATTCGGTCGAGTTTCGGTTTTGTGTTCTAAAACCCGAATAGACCGAACCGAACCGAATTTCTTACCCTATATATTAACCTACTCAAATTCAATTTAGTGAATCATATAGTTCATAATAAAAACTGGTGGAAGCTTATCTCATTAGTTTTAGTAATACCATCTTTTTTATATTGAATATGTGAAAGCAATATTAAGTACAACATCACAATTGAGAATAATATTTATATTAATATAGTTCTTTTTTTCACTCTTATCATTAAAAGTTAGTAATAATTATATGAGTTTTAATATAAGAGCTCAAATACGGTGTAAAAGTTTTAGAATATGAAATTTTCAATTCACATTAAGCTTAGAATCTTTTTCTTATTTCTAATTTAGGTAATGGATATTTGAGATTATAATATTAAATGATGATAATATAATGGTGATTAAAAATGTAAGAAATGATGGCAATATATTGACCTAACCGAAAAAACCGAAAAACCGAACCGAACTGAGTTGATTCGGTTACTAAGTCTATTCTGTTCGGTTCGGTTTTGCAAAAATTAGCAAAAACCGAACCGAACCGACCGATGCTCACCCCTACTTATAGCCCAGTTACAGTTAATTTTGTGGTCATGCAAACTTGTATTATTGTTAATATTAAATTTTTTTACTATTTAACATTTTTAATATTTATTTGCAATATTAAAACTTTTTAAATTACCAAATAGTTAATTTTGTGGTTAATTTTTTCACTTACGACTTACACATTACGACAACCAAACATCATAAAATATAATATATTTTTTCACTTACAACTTTATATTACCAAGCAAACACCGTAAAACTTACATGCATGTAACGCATTTACAACTGTAAAAGATTTTACCAATAACGACTTACGAATTATGATCAATTACAACAACCAAACAGACATAGCTTTTACATGAAAACAATCTTAATAAAAAAATTCAAATGCTGTAAATATGAATTAATCACTTGCTTTGATCACTAATACCTGGTTCAATCGTAAAAACATCGTGTTGTGTCAGAAGGTTCTCTAGTTTGGCATCAGATTATGAAATTTGTTCACAAAGGAAAAGGGGGAAAAAGGGAAAAAGGAAAAAAATCACAGCCTCTTATTCTGGAACAAGATATTAAAACAACTTCAATAGCAACTTAGAAAATATTTGAAATTGTTCAGGTCGAGTTTGAAAATATCTGATTTGCTGTTAATAGCATAAGAGCGTACTTAGATCTCTTTAATTTTATTTTATTTTCCATTTTTTTCCCGTACAAATATTAAGTCTGTTATAAGATGTACAGGGTTTTTTTGCAAACCTAAAATTCGACCCAATTTATAATATGCATCCTTTCCACAAACCACAATTTATATCTAGTTATCATCATCTCAAATTTAATTTATGCTAAATTCAAGCCTAAGTTATAGATAATCTACACGCTTCTGCGGTATTCTATTTGTTTCTTTTTTTGTTCTCCCCCAGTGCTAGTCTTGCTCTCTACTCTCTATGTACAAATACTGAGGTAATTAAGCAATGAGAAAAGGAAAAATAATGACATCAATGTCGCTAATTAAACTTAATTGTATAAAACCAGGCTCATAGATGTTGGGCTGGAGAATGCCAAGAACACAAATCATAAATCACATACACAAAAAGAGAGACACCAGATTTACGAGGTTCAGCAAGATGCTTACGTCCCTGACGCAGAAGAGAGATTTGTATATGATTTACACAAGATTACAAAAGGATTATAAGGTTCTCTCAAGAACTCTCAGTAGAAATCAACCAACTCCTTAAATGGTTCACATCCTCTATTTATAGGGAAGAGAAAAAAAATCCAATAAACAGCTCCTAGTCAGGTCTAAGAACTCATTCTGACCCGACTGTCTGTTGACCGCGCAATGCACCTTGTCTTTGCAGGACTTACTGAAAATGTCGATCGGGGATGGTCGACCGACCCAGATGAGTTCTTCTTCCTCGTGCAACAGGGCGGTCAACCGAACCAAGCCTTGTGCATGTCGGTCGACCGAAGTCCTGTCATAGAGTTAAAAAACTGTCTCATGTTTTTGTACTCTCTCTCTCTCTCTCTCTACACACAACAGACACCAAGATTAATTTGACCGACAACTTGAAATGAAATAACAAAAGTCGAGTTGACTAGCAAATGTTAATCTCACATTAAGGTGGCCCACTACCCTTATATTTATTATTAGATTCCATAATTAAAGCCTAACTGATATTATGTATGCCCAAATATAAAGGTTACATTGTATAAAGTTTATAATAGTCATATGTGGTATTAAGGGCCATGATGGGTGGTTTTATCACATATGGTAAATTGCAAATGTAAGACCCTTCTCTCCTCTTGAAAATATACAACCTTCCCTTTTGTGGAAAAACCATCATAATATTGAATTGGGGTTTGTGAAAAGAGAAAGAGACAGAGAGAAGAAGGTGTTGCAATTAGGGTTTGCAAGGATCAAGGAAAAGACTTGGATCTTCATCAACATACCTTCACTATTCCTCTAATGGCTTCAGGTATGTGTTTAATTGTGTATTCATTTCTTGAGATGCATTTGATTCTAGATCCATGGGCAATTTAATCTACATGAAGTTCCTTAAGCATTATTAAATCTCTTACATTTGGTATCAGAGCTTTGTTTAAGAATCAATACATCTCAGAATTAAGATTATGGGAAATTAGGGTTTTTTATTAACAGTTCAAAAATCAAATTTTTGATCATTTAATTGTAGAATTTTAAGAGGATTTAGTAGCCTTAATATTCTATTAATATTCCTCTAATTGTGCAATTAATTGGGATTAAAATTCAGTAATAGAAACCCTAATTTTTCATATTCTAATGGGTTCAGTCGTCGAAACAGAAACCGCATTTGATAACTGTTTCGTCGACTGTTAATCGACTAGCCCGAAACACCAGTCGACTAAGTCTCTTTCCAGAAAATTAAGAACTCTCTGTTTTACTACAGGAGTCGACTTGAATTTTTGAGTAGTCGACTAATAAAACTTATAGTTGACTTATTCCCTTGCTATAGTCGACTAACAGGTTGACCCGAGAGTTGTATGATTTTCTGTTTCTCTGTTAGTCGACTAACCTTTATTTTGTGGTCGACTTGCTTTGCCTTAGTCGACTAACCTAAAACTTATAGTCGACTTATCTTGTCCCAAGTCGACTAGTAGTTCCTTAACCAGTCGACTAATGTTTGTTTAAGTTTAATCATAAATGTATGTTGCACATTTAAGATTATTGTGTTAATATTGATTGAATTGGTCAAGTAATAAAATTGGAGTATTATAGCATTACTCAAATAAAAGGTTAGAGAATATTATTGGTTAGTTTTATATTCATACGGTTTGTTGATTTAGCAGTTGCCAAAGTGACCTATATTAGTAAGTCTTATGAATATACAACTACATAAAAGACTTGTCAATGAGGGTCACATTAAAGACAATAATATTCTCGATGGCGGTTCTAGTTAGGAGATTGGGACTTGCCCAAAGGAAAATCTCTTTCAAATAATTATGAACCGGGTAGGGTAGTGTAATTTATGCAACTTAGTGATGTAGAATTGGATACCCAAGGTAACATGACTTACTGTCTAAGTGGCATAAATTATATTAGACCTACATAGGTGATAAAAGTTCTCACCTGTAGAGTAAACGCTGGATATGCTTAGGTTTCGCCCAAAGGAGAAATCAAAGTGATATTAATAGTTCATCTTCATAAAATTTAAAGTTTTTGTATTGATTCGAGGCCTTAATGTAAGCTTGTCCTATTTTGTTTCAGTGAACGTTCTCACTTCCCTTCACTCTCATGCAACTAGCATTCCAGCCCTGGATGGTACAAACTTTTCTGAATGGTTTGAACATGTCCAATTCACACTGGGTGTACTGGATCTTGACATGGCTCTACTAGTTGAAAAACCTGAGGAAATCACTGCTGAAAGTACAGCAGATCAGGTTAGTCATGCCAAAGCCTGGGAAAGGTCGAACAGACTCAGTCTCATGTTCATTAAGATGACCATTGCTAACAATATCAAGACTTCACTCCCTCAAACTACTAATGCATCAGAACTTTTAACTGCTGTAAAAGACCGGTTTAAATCTGCTGATAAGTCATTAGCTGGCACACTTATGGCTGAACTAACTACCATGAAATATGATGGTAGTAGAGGAGTCCAACAACACATTCTTAATATGACTGATAAAGCTGCCAAGTTAGGAACACTGGGAATGAAAGTGGATGAATCCTTCTTGGTACAGTTCATCCTCAACTCACTTCCTCCTCAGTTTGGACCATGCAAGATTCACTATAATACTCATAAGGATAAGTGGAATCTGAATGAGCTGACTGGTATGTGTGTTCAAGAGGAAGTGAGACTGAGGCAAGAAGGACATCACTCAGTGTTGGCAGTAACTCAAGAAGCTATCCATAAGAAGGAAAAGTATGGAAGAGGTAAGAGGTTTCCACCAAAGAAGGGAAATGAACCTGGGAAAAGTAGCCAGGGTCATGGAAAGATTTTCACTGTCAAATGCTACTTTTGTGGCAGAAAAGGACATGTGAAGAAGGATTGCAACAAGAGAAAGGCTTGGTTCGAAAAGAAAGGTATGAATCCTTCTTTTGTATGTTATGAATCAAATCTTGCTGAAGTTCCTTCTAATACTTGGTGGATTGACTCTGGAGCCACAACTCACATAACTAATTCAATGCAGGGATTCCTTACAATCAGGAAACCGAAGGAAAGTGAAAGATTTGTCTTTATGGGGAACCGTCTCAAAATGGAGGTCGAGAATGTTGGAACTTATCGACTACTATTAGAGACGGGTCATCAGATGGATCTTGTAGACACTTTTTATGTACCTTCGATTTCTAGGAATTTAATGTCATTATCCAAATTAGATATTGTTGGATATTCAGTTTTATTCAGTTGTGGAAAACTCAATTTAATGTTTAATTCAATGTCGGTTGGACATGGAATTTTATGTGATGGTTTATATAAAATTTCCTTGAATTATGAGTTTGCACAATCTCTTTTAACTCTGCATTCGAATGTTGGTTCTAAACATGGCTTAATTAATGAAAAATCCTCTATCTTGTGGCATAGACGACTGGGGCATATCTCCAGGGATAGAATTGTAAGATTAGTGAAGAATGAGATTTTGGATAACCTAGACTTCACTGATTTTGGGTTGTGTGTGGATTGCATAAAAGGAAAGCAAACCAAACACACCAAGAAAGGTGCCACAAGAAGTAAAGAGCTTCTTGAGATTATTCATACAGACATTTGCGGACCACTCTCTATTCCATGTTTTACGGGAGAGAGATACTTTATCACCTTTATAGATGATCTATCTCGTTATGGTTATGTATATCTAATTCATGAAAAGTCTCAGGCTGTTGACATCCTTGAGGTGTTCATTACAGAAGTCGAGAGACAATTAGATAGAAAAGTTAAAATCATAAGATCAGATCGAGGTGGTGAGTTTTATGGAAGATATGATGAGTCAGGACAAAATCCTGGCCCATTTGCCAAATTTCTAGAAAAGCATGGTATTTGTGCTCAATACACAATGCCAGGTACGCCTCAGCAGAATGGTGTTGCTGAAAGGCGAAACCGAACACTTATGGATATGGTTAGGAGCATGATGAGCTTCTCTAATGTACCTAATTCATTGTGGAATGAAGCCTTAAAGACTGCTATGTATATCTTGAACAGGGTTCCTAGTAAAACAGTCCCAACAACTCCTTTCGAGTTGTGAACTGGTAGGAAACCTAGTTTAAGACATTTACATGTTTGGGGTTGTCCAGCAGAAGCTAGAATATATAATCCACAAGAAAAGAAATTAGACTCAAGGATCATATCTGGGTATTTCATTGGTTATCCAGATAAGTCTAAAGGGTACAAATTTTATTGTCCTAACCATAGTACAAGAATTGTTGAAACTGGTAATGCCAGATTCCTTGAGAATGGTGAAATTAGTGGGAGTGATGAACCAAGAAAGGTAGATCTTGAAGTGATAAGGGTAAATATCCCAATACCCTTTACTTCAAGAGAAATTGTTGTCCCTCAGCTTGATCATCAAGCTGAGATACCAGAACAACATAATGATATTGGTTCACCACTTCATGAGGATATCGCCATTGAAAATGTTGTAGAACCACCACAACCGGCAGCTTTGAGGAGATCTCAAAGGGAAAGAAGATCTGCCATTTCAGATGATTATGTGGTGTATCTACAGGAATCTGATTTTGATATTGGGATTAATAAAGATCCAGTTTCATTTTCACAAGCCATTGAAAGTAATGATTCTAGTAAATGGATTGATGCTATGAATGATGAGTTGAAATCTATGGACCAAAACAAAGTCTGGGATCTCGTCGAATTGCCTAATAACTGTAAGAAAGTCGGGTGTAAATGGGTCTTTAAGACCAAGCGCGACTCCAAAGGCAATATCGAACGATATAAGGCCAGACTTGTGGCTAAAGGTTTCACTCAGAAAGAAGGCATTGATTATAAAGAAACCTTCTCTCCAGTATCAAAGAAGGACTCTTTTAGAATCATCATGGCCCTTGTAGCTCATTATGATTTGGAGTTACATCAAATGGATGTGAAAACAGCTTTTCTGAATGGAAATTTGGATGAGGAAATTTACATGGAACAACCTGAAGGGTTCGCAAAGAAAGGAAAAGAACACTTGGCTTGCAAATTACAGAAATCCATCTACGGACTGAAACAAGCTTTCAGGCAATGGTATATAAAGTTTAATGATACCATTACCTCTTTCGGATTTACAGAAAACACTGTTGATCAGTGTATATATCTGAAGATCAGTGGGAGCAAGTTTATCTTTTTGGTTCTGTATGTGGATGATATCTTGTTAGCCAGTAGTGATATTGGTTTGCTGTATGAAACTAAAGACTATCTTACCAAGAACTTTAAGATGGTTGATATGGGTGAGGCAGCTTATGTCATTGGCATAGAGATCTTCAGGGATAGATCTCGAGGATTGTTAGGACTGTCTCAAAAAGGTTATATCAATCGAGTCTTGGAAAGATTTCATATGGAATTATGTTCAGCCAGTTGTGCACCTATTATGAAGGGTGACAAATTAAGTGGGAGCCAGTGTCCTAGAAATGACTTAGAAAAGGGTCAAATGCAGAAAGTTCCGTATGCGTAAGCTGTTGGAAGCTTGATGTATGCACATACTTATACCAGGCCAGATATCAGTTTTGCTGTTGGGATGTTAGGAAAATACCAGAGTAATCAAGGAATGGAACACTGGAAATTGGCAAAGAAAGTAATGCGGTATCTTCAAGGGACGAAGGATCATATGCTCACATATAGGAGATCAGATCAGTTGGAAGTGATTGGCTATTCGGACTCAGATTTTGCTGGTTGCCCAGATAGCAGGAAGTCTACCTCAGGCTTTATTTTCATGCTGGCAGGTGGGGCAATCTCGTGGAAGAGTGTAAAGCAGTCTATCACTGCTTCATCCACGATGGAGGCTGAATTCATAGCTTGTTTTGAGGCCACGAATCATGCATTATGGTTACGTAATTTTATCTCAGCACTTGGTGTAGTTGATTCTATTGCCAGGCCGCTGAAGATATTTTGTGATAATACAACAGCCGTTTTCTTCTCTAAGAATGGAAAGTACCCTAGTGGTTCCAGACACATGGAACTTAAGTACTTGGTGGTTAGAGTAAGAGTTCAGAAACAGGAGGTGTCAATTGAAAATATAAGTACCACTTTAATGGTTGCTGATCCATAGACCAAGGGATTGTCTCCAAAGACATTCAAAAAACATGTTATTAGAATGGGTCTTTTGAGCAATCTGTAATGTATGTTTTTGGTACTTGTGTAATTGACACTATTGCGCAATAAAAGTTTGTTTCTGTATTTCCTGTTATCCAATTATGTGTGCACATATTATGTATGGATGTTTGTTAAACAGGAAATGTCTTGACAAGACAAATTACAGCGGTCATTTTGGTTATGGACTCATAGTAAGGGTTATCAATGTTGTGGTACGTAGAAGGGAGTATGACATAGATGTTGTATAACCGCTATGACTCACATTGATGGTCCAAGCTAATTGCAGTATTACAGTATCTCATTATTTGGGCTTATCAGTTATTTTTTTTTAAATTCGTGATCATGTGTCAAAGTTTTTCAGTATGGAATCCAATGGAGTCAAAATGTTTTTGAAATGAGTTTTTTTGTTTATTTTCCAAAGTTTTTATCATAATCGGCTAGTGGTCCAAGTGGGAGAATGTTAATCTCACATTAAGGTGGCCCACTACCCTTATATTTATTATTGGATTCCATAATTAAAGCCTAACTGATATTATGTATGCCCAAATATAAATGTTACATTGTATAAAGTTTATAATAGTCATATGTGGTATTAAGGGCCATGATGGGTGGTTTTATCACATATGGTTAATTGCAAATGTAAGACCCACTTCTCTCCTCTTGAAAATATACAACCTTCCCTTTTGTGAAAAAACCATCATAATATTGAATTGGGGTTTGTGAAAAGAGAAAGAGACAGAGAGAAGAAGGTGTTGCAATTAGGGTTTGCAAGGATCAAGGAAAAGACTTGGATCTTCATCAACATACCTTCACTATTCCTCTAATGGCTTCAGGTATGTGTTTAATTGTGTATTCATTTCTTGAGATGCATTTGATTCTAGATCCATAGGCAATTTAATCTACATGAAGTTTCTTAAGCATTATTAAATCTCTTACAGCAAATTTTCATGTTGCCAGCCATCTAGTTAATCTCACCACCGCAATTAACTTGCTCGCGATTTCTTGTACGTTACCTGAAGGAAACTTTCAATAGGGCACTTGGCCAAGCAAATACCCAAACAAAACGTGTAGGCAAGAGATGCACGCTCTTGAATCTTGCCATTGGTCAACAAATCACTGTGGTTTCTTTCTCTCTCCCTTGGGCTCTCTTTGGTTGCTTAACTGCAGGCTTTTCTTTCTTATGAGGTGAGAAATGAATTTCCTTGTGCGTTCTGGTGAAGAAGAGGAGTGGAATTTAAATTGAGAAAGTAAAATCATTTATTGATCATCAAACCAGTCCCCAGTATAATTAGGATTACGGTTGCGAAAACTTATTATGAAAAAAAAAAGAAGAATATGGGGACAAACTTTAGGCCAATGGGCCAACCATTTACCTTAAGAGCTTGTCCCCACCAAAAGGCAATACAGGGTACAACGTATTTTTCGTAATGTTTGCTATTGTTCTTTGGTGAGTTGGCCTGTCTGATATGACAAGGGGTTGTGCTCGTGACGCGTATTTAATGCTCGTTAGGTGCAAGTGTAGTGGGCCGGAGTGAGAACTTGGATTATATAGCTTTGTTCATCATTTTATAATTTTTGTCCACTTCAAGCTGAGTCAGCAAATAGAGGAATGAACATTAATTTTCTATTGATTGGACATATCTTGTCATTTTAGTGAATATTGTGGTAGAGATAGGATTAAATAGTGAATTTTGAGGGAAATATGTTGATTAGATGAGAAAATCCGAGGGAAAATCCTAGCTTATATAAGATATCTTGCTGCTAGTTTTGATCCTTACTCCCTCATCAAAAATCCCTTATCTTCTCTTTTATTGCTATCCCCATTTATCACAACATTTTGATTTCAATGGATTCCACATCAGAAAATGAATCTTATTCATCACAAAATGAATCAGCATCGGTTCTAGAAGAAGATGAGTTTTTGTTGATGTGTATTGTTAGTGGTCTGGATGCAGAAAGGACATGTTTGAAGCTGCAAGATGGTTAAGACATTTCTGCTTTTAAGACGGAATATCTAACACACTAAATCCACATGTGCGTAGATTAAATCTCGTTTACAAACTTAACCAACAACCCAACATTGTTTTTGGGTTGAACACTGATAATGACATGAAATATTTGCTTGAGATTTGCCTAAACACTCACAATAATGTGGAATATTTGCTTGAGCTTTGCCGGACTTATAATTGCACAATTGTGCATGTCCAGGCAAAACTTGACGCCTCTGATCCTTCCTCGCCTCAAATCCTTCCTGAGGCAAGCGAAAAGTAAGAGTTTATTTTCTTTTTTTTCAATATTTATTATTGTAAATCACCTAGAGGGGGGGTGAATAGGTGATGGCTAATCTAATGGTCACTTAATGCCAAATGTTGCAAATAATGCGGAAGCTAAAACAATTATGACCTAATTAAATCTTTTTACACTAAACACCACGTATAACCAAAGAGTGTTGCCGAATTCCCCGTGAAGGGCTCTGGACAAACTCCTCTAGATTCTCCTTGAATGGGTTGAGGTGCCGCGTTGGCTCTCTTGGTTGAATATAAGTGTTAGCAACAATCCCACGCAAGTATATATATCAATTATGCACACAACATATATCAAGCATGTAAATGTAAAGACAATATAAGCTATGCAAGATATAAAGGAGATAGAGAGAGAGAGAAAGAGATGGCAATTGCAAACACAAGGGTATGTTTCGAGGTTCGAGCACACTTGCTCTACATCCCCGCCTTCGACACACGAAGGATTTCCACTATGCAAGATCCCAATTGATCTCTCCTCGGTGCCGCAACACCTACAAGCCCTCGGACTCTCTACTCCCGTACACACCGCAAGCCCACCGGCTCGCTGAGGCCGCACCTCAAACAACCGAGTCCGCACCCGAACTCAAAACAACGACGAGCACACTTGCCCGTCTCCTCAAAGAACAAAGAAAAGATCTTTGGTGATCACAACTGTAGCACCCCATTCCCGGGATACGTACCCAGGTACGTGTCCCAACTTTTTCGATCATGTTATTGTAATTTTCTTCTAATATTAGTTTTTAAGTTGTGATTCCTCATATTATTGAGTGTCAGATCTGGATTCTTAGACCTAGAGTAAGCCCTGACCCGGACCGGGGAACCGATACCAGCCAATAGCCCGATTTGACTTTCTGGTAGTCCGATTGGACCATTTTTAGTTTCAGAGACTGTTTTCTAATATTTTAGATTTTTTATGATTTTCTGAAATTTTCTGAAATTTTTCTGCAAAATCTCCAAAACCGGTGTCGGTCGGCATCGCTGACTGATTCCCGGATTTTTAGTTTTCAAATGGGATTGAATTTTCAAAAAACGGCTTTCACAGTATATCTTAGAATATCATTTTCTAGCTAAAAACATTTTTGGGATTTTTCAAAATTTATCAAAATTTCACCGATCCTGGTGTCAGCCGGTATCGCCGGAAGATTCCAGGATTTTTATTTTGAAAACTACACTATATTTTTCAAATCCGATTTCACCAAACATCTTAGAATAATATTTTCTATTTTTGAGAATTTTTCGGAAGGATTCTGAAACAGTCAAATTTTCGCCTTATTAAAATAATAATAAAATTTGCCGTCCTTTCTTTTTCTTGCTTTTACCTCTCAAATCCTCTACTTATTACTTCCAGAATATTATACCAATTTTATTATTTAATAAAATATTTATTTATAAATTTTTAACTATTTTTAATCATTTCCTTTTATTTTTTTTCCAATTTCTTTTCTTTTTCTTTCTTTTTCTTCTTTCTTTTCTTCTCCTTCACTCCAACACCATTCCCTGCAACTCCCAACAGCGGCTGCAGCAGGGAGCAGTCCATCATGGACTGAGCAAGATTTTTCCCTCACTCCATCTCCCTTAATCATCTCTAATCATATCCATTTTAATCATTTTCCCTTTTATCTTCTCTCCTTAAAATACCTCCTTCATTTTAACTTCATCTTCAACCCAACAACTCAACTCCCACTCACGCACACCACCTCCACCATCACCACCGTCGCCCTAGCCGCCGCCCAAGCCGCCGCCACCGCGCTCCCCATCACCCCACAACACTCCTCCACTTCCAACAACCCCAAACTCCACCTCCTCCACCTTCAATTTCACCATAACCCATCTCATCTCCACCTTCAATTTTCCAAAATTCCCCATCTCCACCAACAATTTCACCACCATAACTACTCCATCACCACCTCCTCCACCTCCTCTAACTTCCCACCACCACCAAACATCATCACCACCACCACAACCACCACCACCACCATCACCACCATCAACATAACAACAACAACAACAACAACCCACCTCCTCCCTCCTCTCCGCCCGCGCGCGCCGCCACCCCTCCCCGCCGGCGGCGCCGCCGCCGGCCTGCAGTCGTCGCCGCCGGCCTACAGCCGGCCGGCCACCCCCCACACCCCCCTCCTTCGTTTCTTCTCTTTTCTTTTCTTTCTTCTTTTCTTTCCTTTTTCTTTCATTTCATCCCTAAACTAAAACAAAAATTCCTCTTTCCAAAAATACCCCTCACCTTTTTCCTAAACTACAACCCTCTATTTACATCCCCTACCCTCCTCCTTTAAATCCCAATTCATTTCAAAAATAAATCATATTTTCCCTCCCTTTCTTTTTCCCTTTTTTTTCCTACAAATTTCTCTCTCATCTCTCTCTCCTCTCCCATTCCCTCTTTAATATTTATATAAATATTTATAATTATATATTTTAATATATAAATCGTGGGCTAAAGGTTTACTTGGACGGTTCGCCGATTCCCGGATTCTAACCGGTATTTTACCCGGTTTCAGGCGAGTACAACTTTATTTTTGACATGCCTCTACTTTAATATTATGCGAGCATTTTTAATATATTTAAAAATAAATACTCTTGTATTTTAAGCATGGAAGGGGATGTGGATATGTTAGCATGCTTAGTATTGAATACCGAAAATTTGATACATGATATCATGCTATGTAAATGAATATATGATGTTGCACTCGGTATTTACCCGACCTTGGACATGTTATGCCTGATACGTGATTTAGGATACCGACACTTGGCATGTTACACTAGGGATGTAATTTTTATCACCGGCACTTGATATTTACACCGGTACACAATAGTTGACACCGATATTGCCATGCTGTATTTGACACCGACATCTTTCATGCTATATTTGGTACTGATACATGACATGCTATATGTGATATGTGACACCTGGTATTGATACTTGCCATACTATGTTTGACATATGATACCCGGCTCTGATACTTGTCTTGCTACATTGACCACTTGACATTGGACCCTGATACTTGATACTTGACGCTTGTTCTTGACATACGGTATATGCTATACTTTCATGTGGTACAAATACCTGGACCTGACATCATGACTCTTGACCAGACATTACCACCCCTGATACCTTATTATATGACATATTCATGACTATCACTGTTACGGGGACATGACATAATTATTATATTATTATTATCAGATATTTGGTACTCCTGTACTCCTGTATACTTGAACCCCTGAAATAGGGAGGCCCCTGACATTATTCCTGATACTATACTCCTGTTGGCCCCGTAATAGGATAACCATGAATATAGGATTACTGTGAATACTCTGTGGACATTATCACTGGATAAATTATAATATTTAGACAACTTACACCGGGTTGGGGGAAACTGATGATTACCGATATAGTCTCCATGTTTATGATGGCTTTATCGTGTCGCGCGGCCATATACTTGGATCGACCTGGAGGCCACCAGGCGTTTCCGTGGGGTGTACTGGCACCCCTACTCCCTTGCCTGCCGGTTGTACCATAAGCCCCTGGGCCTATTCCTGTGGGAGCGGTGACATCCTATTCCTGTTCGGGCGTACAATAAGTCCCGGTACCTAGCGGTACGTTCCGGCTCAGTACCGGATACTCCTGGACCGTTGTCCCGGGCATGTACGGGACCCATTCTAAACATGGTTCGTCGATCTTCATCAGTTTCCAATAACTTACTCCTCGGTCTGTATGCTGAGGTATGTGGGATAGGACACATACCGATTTATACAAATCAGATGAGTCTTAATAATTAATAATAACCTGCTCCAGATATATGACCAGCTATACTCTTGACCCATACTGCCCACCACTTATACTTGTGCTATCTCGTTAGATTATTTGATTACTTCCATACTGTTACATTATTATATTGTTGTGAAGGAAAAGACAGATTATATAAACTCAGATTACAGTGACGTGAGGTACAGGGTATATATATGAGGGTTTCCTTGTTTGGATTATTCCTTCGACGTACTAATCTCACTGATCGGTAATGTGAGCTTATATAATTGATTTCCCGTAGTTACTTTACTCACTGTCTTATTTCATGTTCATACATGCTTATATCCACGATACACATTTCCTGTACACATGTATCTGTTATGCACGCCATCTGGCTTTATTTTTGTACTCGCTGGGGTTGCTAACAACCCTGGATTCTCATGTCCAGATTCTAGAGCCTGGATCACGGTGGCTTGACTGTAGCAGATCAGAGTGCAGCGGAAGCTTGATCACGCCGTAGTTCTTCCTCCCGGTTTTACTCCTATTTGGCTCCCGAGGCCCTCTTGCTACTTGTGAGCACATCTCTATTTTGTATATCTCTTCATGTATTATGTACTTTTGTACTTCCTGGTAATGTAACATTCATGTAATGTTGTATTATTCTCTGTGATAATCATGTACTTGCGCTATTTCTGTTGGAATGTATGTATCACTGTGCTTCCATCTCTGATTCTTGCATGTACTGATGCTTAGCGTATATACGTAAGGGTATTTCTGACCTGCGTATATACGTCGCAGTGGCGTCCCCGTACCCGCCGGATCGGGGCGTCACAGGTTGGTATCAGAGCCTAGGTTCTGACATCTTCAGTACAATCAGTTGGCAGATTAATGATGTATTAATCTGTAGCTGAAGAGCACGAGTCTTGAATATACATTCCAATTGCAAGCACGATGTTATCTATCCCTTCCTTGCAATCTTTTCCTTGGATCCTATGACCCTTCTATCATTTCAGCTTCTTCCCGTCATTCCTTTGATCAACTCAGATATTTTGTGTTCTGAGATTGTAATCTCCCTTATCCTTTTCAATTTATTATATTATCATCATTGACTGTAATTTCTTCCATGTCCATCTCCCTCCTTATAGAAATTTCGAGGACGAAATTTTTGTTAGGTGGGTAGATTGTAGCACCCCATTCCCGGGATACGTACCCAGGTACGTGTCCCAACTTTTTCGATCATGTTATTGTAATTTTCTTCTAATATTAGTTTTTAAGTTGTGATTCCTCATATTATTGAGTGTCAGATCTGGATTCTTAGACCTAGAGTAAGCCCTGACCCGGACCGGGGAACCGATACCAGCCAATAGCCCGATTTGACTTTCTGGTAGTCCGATTGGACCATTTTTAGTTTCAGAGACTGTTTTCTAATATTTTAGATTTTTTATGATTTTCTGAAATTTTCTGAAATTTTTCTGCAAAATCTCCAAAACCGGTGTCGGTCGGCATCGCTGACTGATTCCCGAATTTTTAGTTTTCAAATGGGATTGAATTTTCAAAAAACGGCTTTCACAGTATATCTTAGAATATCATTTTCTAGCTAAAAACATTTTTGGGATTTTTCAAAATTTATCAAAATTTCACCGATCCTGGTGTCAGCCGGTATCGCCGGAAGATTCCAGGATTTTTATTTTGAAAACTACACTATATTTTTCAAATCCGATTTCACCAAACATCTTAGAATAATATTTTCTATTTTTGAGAATTTTTCGGAAGGATTCTGAAACAGTCAAATTTTCGCCTTATTAAAATAATAATAAAATTTGCCGTCCTTTCTTTTTCTTGCTTTTACCTCTCAAATCCTCTACTTATTACTTCCAGAATATTATACCAATTTTATTATTTAATAAAATATTTATTTATAAATTTTTAACTATTTTTAATCATTTCCTTTTATTTTTTTCCAATTTCTTTTCTTTTTCTTTCTTTTTCTTCTTTCTTTTTCTTCTCCTTCACTCCAACACCATTCCTGCAACTCCCAACAGCGGCTGCAGCAGGGAGCAGTCCATCATGGACTGAGCAAGATTTTTCCCTCACTCCATCTCCCTTAATCATCTCTAATCATATCCATTTTAATCATTTTCCCTTTTATCTTCTCTCCTTAAAATACCTCCTTCATTTTAACTTCATCTTCAACCCAACAACTCAACTCCCACTCACGCACACCACCTCCACCATCACCACCGTCGCCCTAGCCGCCGCCCAAGCCGCCGCCACCGCGCTCCCCATCACCCCACAACACTCCTCCACTTCCAACAACCCCAAACTCCACCTCCTCCACCTTCAATTTCACCATAACCCATCTCATCTCCACCTTCAATTTTTCCAAAATTCCCCATCTCCACCAACAATTTCACCACCATAACTACTCCATCACCACCTCCTCCACCTCCTCTAACTTCCCACCACCACCAAACATCATCACCACCACCACAACCACCACCACCACCATCACCACCATCAACATAACAACAACAACAACAACAACCCACCTCCTCCCTCCTCTCCGCCCGCGCGCGCCGCCACCCCTCCCCGCCGGCGGCGCCGCCGCCGGCCTGCAGTCGTCGCCGCCGGCCTACAGCCGGCCGGCCACCCCCCACAACCCCCCTCCTTCGTTTCTTCTCTTTTCTTTTCTTTCTTCTTTTCTTTCCTTTTTCTTTCATTTCATCCCTAAACTAAAACAAAAATTCCTCTTTCCAAAATACCCCTCACCTTTTTCCTAAACTACAACCCTCTATTTACATCCCCTACCCTCCTCCTTTAAATCCCAATTCATTTCAAAAATAAATCATATTTTCCCTCCCTTTCTTTTTCCCTTTTTTTTTCCTACAAATTTCTCTCTCATCTCTCTCTCCTCTCCCATTCCCTCTTTAATATTTATATAAATATTTATAATTATATATTTTAATATATAAATCGTGGGCTAAAGGTTTACTTGGACGGTTCGCCGATTCCCGGATTCTAACCGGTATTTTACCCGTTTCAGGCGAGTACAACTTTATTTTTGACATGCCTCTACTTTAATATTATGCGAGCATTTTTAATATATTTAAAAATAAATACTCTTGTATTTTAAGCATGGAAGGGGGATGTGGATATGTTAGCATGCTTAGTATTGAATACCGAAAATTTGATACATGATATCATGCTATGTAAATGAATATATGATGTTGCACTCGGTATTTACCCGACCTTGGACATGTTATGCCTGATACGTGATTTAGGATACCGACACTTGGCATGTTACACTAGGGATGTAATTTTTATCACCGGCACTTGATATTTACACCGGTACACAATAGTTGACACCGATATTGCCATGCTGTATTTGACACCGACATCTTTCATGCTATATTTGGTACTGATACATGACATGCTATATGTGATATGTGACACCTGGTATTGATACTTGCCATACTATGTTTGACATATGATACCCGGCTCTGATACTTGTCTTGCTACATTGACCACTTGACATTGGACCCTGATACTTGATACTTGACGCTTGTTCTTGACATACGGTATATGCTATACTTTCATGTGGTACAAATACCTGGACCTGACATCATGACTCTTGACCAGACATTACCACCCCTGATACCTTATTATATGACATATTCATGACTATCACTGTTACGGGGACATGACATAATTATTATATTATTATTATCAGATATTTGGTACTCCTGTACTCCTGTATACTTGAACCCCTGAAATAGGGAGGCCCCTGACATTATTCCTGATACTATACTCCTGTTGGCCCCGTAATAGGATAACCATGAATATAGGATTACTGTGAATACTCTGTGGACATTATCACTGGATAAATTATAATATTTAGACAACTTACACCGGGTTGGGGGAAACTGATGATTACCGATATAGTCTCCATGTTTATGATGGCTTTATCGTGTCGCGCGGCCATATACTTGGATCGACCTGGAGGCCACCAGGCGTTTCCGTGGGGTGTACTGGCACCCCTACTCCCTTGCCTGCCGGTTGTACCATAAGCCCCTGGGCCTATTCCTGTGGGAGCGGTGACATCCTATTCCTGTTCGGGCGTACAATAAGTCCCGGTACCTAGCGGTACGTTCCGGCTCAGTACCGGATACTCCTGGACCGTTGTCCCGGGCATGTACGGGACCCATTCTAAACATGGTTCGTCGATCTTCATCAGTTTCCAATAACTTACTCCTCGGTCTGTATGCTGAGGTATGTGGGATAGGACACATACCGATTTATACAAATCAGATGAGTCTTAATAATTAATAATAACCTGCTCCAGATATATGACCAGCTATACTCTTGACCCATACTGCCCACCACTTATACTTGTGCTATCTCGTTAGATTATTTGATTACTTCCATACTGTTACATTATTATATTGTTGTGAAGGAAAAGACAGATTATATAAACTCAGATTACAGTGACGTGAGGTACAGGGTATATATATGAGGGTTTCCTTGTTTGGATTATTCCTTCGACGTACTAATCTCACTGATCGGTAATGTGAGCTTATATAATTGATTTCCCGTAGTTACTTTACTCACTGTCTTATTTCATGTTCATACATGCTTATATCCACGATACACATTTCCTGTACACATGTATCTGTTATGCACGCCATCTGGCTTTATTTTTGTACTCGCTGGGGTTGCTAACAACCCTGGATTCTCATGTCCAGATTCTAGAGCCTGGATCACGGTGGCTTGACTGTAGCAGATCAGAGTGCAGCGGAAGCTTGATCACGCCGTAGTTCTTCCTCCCGGTTTTACTCCTATTTGGCTCCCGAGGCCCTCTTGCTACTTGTGAGCACATCTCTATTTTGTATATCTCTTCATGTATTATGTACTTTTGTACTTCCTGGTAATGTAACATTCATGTAATGTTGTATTATTCTCTGTGATAATCATGTACTTGCGCTATTTCTGTTGGAATGTATGTATCACTGTGCTTCCATCTCTGATTCTTGCATGTACTGATGCTTAGCGTATATACGTAAGGGTATTTCTGACCTGCGTATATACGTCGCAGTGGCGTCCCCGTACCCGCCGGATCGGGGCGTCACAACAACACTTTGATCACCTAAAGTACTCTCACTACAACACACCTATAGGATGAATAATCAATGGTTGCTCAAGTGTTTGTGTGAGAAAAGTAAGGATTGAAACTTTGGTGAAAAACTCAAGAAATCTCTTTTACACTCTTGATAAATTCTTCCCTTTAGATTGGAAGTATTTGCACTCAAATTTGTGGAGAAAACCCTTTTAAAAGAATGGGAAAAACTGGCTCAAAGCTCTCCTAAAATCTTGTGATAAAACAATGATAAGACCCCCAATTTATAGGCTGCCAGAAAACTAGCCGTTAGGATCTGTCAATACTGCCGGTCGACCGGCCCGGTCGACCGCCAACGGTCGGATTTCTGACCGTTGGAGCCACGGTCGACCGGTGCGGTCGGCCGAACTTTCCAGAGAGCACTGCTTTCTGGAGCGGTCGACCGGCACGGTCGACCGTCCACCAGTACACACAGGCGTGCACGTTTGTGCACGTCGGTCGACCGGCCCGGTCGGCCGACTTCAGGGTTAGTCGACTTATAAGGGTAGGCAAGTCGACTAGCTGAAACCTGAAAACAGTTTTTCTGGGATTAAAAAGTTTATCTTTTTGGCTCATATAAAATCCCATAAAATACTAAAAAATCTACAAAAATAGTTTTACCAATATACTTTGATATACAAACATGCTTGCACAAAATCAAGGCATGTTATAAAAGATTGGACTATTTTGTAACTTGGAAATATTTGGCTCATGATAAAAACTGTTTTTTTTTCAAAACAATATTTTTTCAAAACATGTTTTTTCAAATCTTCATCAAATACAAAAACAAGATATACTTTTAAGACATAGTGTGTATGGATATGATCCACTACACAATCAAGATGAAATATCTATGTTTTTGTCATTAAGCTCTAAATATGGTTTTGGGTTAAACATATATAAATGAAATACCAAAAATCACTTGAAATACTATTTTGGTTTTTGGTTAAAATCTTTTATGAAAACAAACTAAATCAAGAGTGTGTGTGCATGGTATACTTGAGCAATCCACCAACTATCTATCCTTTACATTTTTAACTAAAACAAAACAAAATCTTATACCTAGACACAAGTCTTCATCTTCTTGAAGTCTTCACTTGAAGGCTTCTCATCTTCTTGACTTGGTCCAAGCTTGATCCAAAAGCTCCTTGGATCACACCGTGCTAGCTTCAATCTTGACATTTTATCCTTTGTTGAGCTATGCACCTACTAAGATCTTGATAATGAATCTGTCACTAATTAAACACAAGATCATTAGTAAATAACTTCATAAGTTGATCATCATCAAAACTAGGGTGATAGACCTTTGGCCAACAATCTCCCCCTTTTTGATGATGACAGAACTCATGGAGTTATATATGCATGGATTAAAGTAAAGCTTCAAAGAAGCTCCCCCTTAACTCATGCATAGACATAAATAATAATATATGACAATGAAGCTCATAAATATGTATGCAAATGATGGAGATGAAACAAAATAAATCTTTTTCTCCTATTTGCAAAACAAAACATATATGCATAAATAACAAGGAAGACAAATACTACTCCCCCTTAAGCAATGAAAAACATGCATATATACTTAAATACTTCTCTCCCTTTTTGTCAATCATCAACAAAGGGTTCAAAGTAAAATAAAATCAAACAAATTTTTCTCCCCCTTTTTGTCAAAAACAAAAAGATCAAGAAGGGGTTAAACAAATCAATCAATAAAGATTTATATGCGATATACATTCATGAAGAGGAAGACGCTAAGTTAGCTTCCCTACACATATGCATTACATGAAGAAGGGATGACTAGCCCCAATTCACATAACATATATTATGTAATGCATAAGAGGAGATGTGAAGCTCCCCCTACACACGTATATCATATAAAGAAGAGTTGTCAAGCTCCTCAATTTATAATATACTCAACATGAATTCATATGTAAGAGAGATGTTAAGCTCTCCTTGCATATAGGAAATACAAATCAAACATTTTGAATTTTTCTTTAAGATTTTGAACTTACTTAATAAAACACATTTTGAGATATCAAATCAACATATTTTTTTTATTTTGATATCAATAGTAAACATATGAAAATTTTTTTATTTTTCATCATAAACTTTGTGCTTTTAAAATGTGAGCAATTGTGAGTTAAGCACATGGAAATCATATATATGTATGAGAAATGAGTATACCAAGTGAAATTGAAACATACATATATATAAGAAACAAAATATGAGTATATACAAAATAAGTTCATATTGATACCAATTGAAACGATTCAATGATACCAATTGACATAACAATAAAATCAAGTGTATATCTCATAACCTACCACCCTTCATATGCACAAGGTAAAAGATTTTTAATGAAACATATAAGGCATAATCGCCCATCCATCCTCCCATAGATGGTAGGGGTTTTCAAAAATAGATTTGAAAATAAGCTTAGTTTGAAAAACTCTACAAATGAAGAATTTACACTAGAAAAATGTTTTAAAACTAGTACGAAATCCTTCAATTAAGAAATAAAACAAAAGAAATGTCAATAAATCTCAATATACCTTTAAATCATCACACATTTTTATTAAAAACAAAATTTATATTTCAAGATATATGTATGTTTTGACAACACAATAAGTATACATACATATCTCTTAAACACAATTGAGTCCATATAAATAGATTTGCATTAAAGGTAAATGACTCAAGAGGTATACATGTATATCTTAAAGTTTGGCAAAATACACATATACATGAAATGAAAAACACATGATCATAAATCAAATCCAAAAAGTGGGAATACAAGTTTAAAGATGTATGTATCATCAAAACCAAGCAATACAAGCACATTTCATGGGTTTAAATAAGCATTCAAGCACAAATATAAATAGATTTATTTGTGGCCCACGACATGTACAAGTATAAATCCTAGTGTTGACAAAGCTAACATATAAACAAATATTCAAATCATGAGGCATCAAATCTTTTAGAAAAATAGAATCATGTGTCAATCTCAAAAATTATTTGAAGAATAAACAACTAGTATAAATTGTTTTTGTAAACTAGTTAAAGATCCTTCGAATATATCAAATCTTATGATTTTCATAAACACAACTAGACACACAAAAATTTAAGCACTCATGGTCTATAAAGCTCAAAAATAATTTAACAAAAGTGTGAGTGTTAAACGATCATGTAACTAGTATTTTTATGAAAATAGTCAAAGAAGCTCAAAGAGATCAAAAGTCACATTTTAACAAAAACACGAAAAATCAAAACACTAATCTTCATGGTATATGTATGATTAATCCAACCCTAACAATACACATACATATCCCAAATCTAAAAGAGTCTATTAATAATGTTTGCATGAAGGCAAGAGACTCACGGGTATACATGTATATTTATTAGATTTGAATTAAAAATACATATACATGAAGTAAAGCATAAGAAATTGGCAAAGCATGTATAAATGAGAATCATCAAAACTAGTCTATACATATGCATATAGTGGGTACAAATGAGCATGAAGTTCAATCATATATGAATCAATTGTAATTCACTATTTGTATATGTATACATGCACGTTTTGATAAAATCTTCATTTAAACATGTAAATACAACATGAAGCACACAAAAATATGAACATGCTATATGATATATGAAATTAAAAGCATGTGCATAAAAGTAGGAGTTTAGAAATTGTTACCAACTCCAAAACACCAAATATAGTGGTCTTTCCACCAAAGCTCCTTGATAGCGATGCATCCAAAAGTATGTCCATCAAGTCTATTGCATCCACTACCAAGGCACCAATCCTCTCACGTCTTGTGAGAGCCCTCACCTACATCACAAGCAAATGGTGGGGGTTTTGGTACTCATATTTTCTTGGGTCCTTTGGGGTTAGTCTTGTTGTAAGGCACCCAAAAATTCTTATTTTTAGCAAATTAAAATGACCTAATCTATCATAACAATATTTTGCTAAATGGCCTTTGCGGCCACAATGTGTACATACGTACACCTTAGTATGCTTATGTGTAGGAGTGTGATCATGTTGTGCAACATAAGCAAATGCATGGTTATGATGAGCATGAATGTGTGGAGTTTGTTTCTTTGAAAACATTGACTCCAACCTAGAATGATTAAAAGCACAAGAGTTCAAGGTTGAACTCAAACCATCCATTTTATTTTTCAAATCTTTAATCTCATTAGTGGTGGCATGTAAAGCATGATGAGATAAAGAATCATTTTTCTTTTTCTTTTGTGAAACAAAATCTTTTTCTTTTTCACAAATTTTTCTTTTCAAAGAATTATTTTCTTGAAAAACAACTTCTTTTTGTTTTTCCACCAAATCAACTTTCTTTTTCAAAATAGTGTTTCCTTCACATAAATCATTCAATTTTGTAAGCAAGGAAACATTCTCATTTTTCAAATCTTCCTTTTCCTTTTCTAAACATGCAATTTTAGTTTTAAAGAATCGTTCTCTTTTAGCATGCAATCAAAATTCTTTTTCAAATTTTTGTTATCTTTTTCTAAACATGCAATGCTAGATTTAAATGAATCTTGTTCTATATGCATGCAAGCAATGTTCTTTTTCAAATTTTTATTTTCTTTCTTAAGCATGTCATATTTTTCAGGAATAGTTTGACAAAATGAAGTGAGCTCATCATATGACATGTCCTCATCATCGGATTCGGAGTTTACTCAAGGGGTTATCCCCTTGGACCATATAGCATACGTTGGAGATGTCGCTTCCAACGTCCGAATCGCTCCCCGCATAGTATAGATCCTTTTCGCCAAGGGAGGTGAGGGTGTTCCATACTACAAAAGCCGAATCAATATTAGCAACTCTAGATAAATAAACATCATCTAGGGTAGACTTGATAGCATGAAGGGCTTTTGCATTAGCCTCAAAATTCTTACCATCTAAACAATATGCATTATTAGTAGTGGCAAGATATACATGGAAACCTAAGGCTTTGAGGTACAAGGACATCTTCACCTTCCATATATGGATGTTAACAATGTCAAACATGGGTGGTGACATGAAGTCCATGGTGTGTGTACAAAAATATGTGATTAGCCTAAAAATGAGGATCTTTTACTCTAGGTTGTTAGACCCAAATCAGAGTACCAAGCTCTGATACCAATTGTAAATCACCTAGAGGGGGGGTGAATAGGTGATGGCTAATCTAATGGTTACTTAATGCCAAATGATGCAAATAATGCGGAAGCTAAAAACAATTATGACCTAATTAAATCTTTTTACACTAAACACCACGTATAACCAAAGAGTGTTGCCGAATTTCCCGTGAAGGGCTCTGGACAAACTCCTCTAGATTTCCCTTGAATGGGTTAAGGTGCCGCGTTGGCTCTCTTGGTTGAATACAAGTGTTAGCAACAATCCCACGTAAGTATATATATCAATTATGCACACAACATATATCAAGCATGTAAATGTAAAGACAATATAAGCTATGCAAGATATAAAGGAGATAGAGAGAGAGATGGCAATTGCAAACACAAGGGTATGTTTCGAGATTCGAGCACACTTGCTCTACATCCTCGCCTTCGACACACGAAGGATTTCCATTATGCAAGATCCCAATGGATCTCTCCTCGGTGCCGCAACACCTACAAGCCCTCGGACTCTCTAGTCCCGTACACACCGCAAGCCCACCGGCTCGCCGAGGCCGCACCTCAAACAACCGAGTCCGCACCCGAACTCAAAACAACGACGAGCACACTTGCCCGTCTCCTCAAAGAACAAAGAAAAGATCTTTGGTGATCACAACACTTTGATCACCTAAAGTACTCTCACTACAACACACCTATAGGATGAATAATCAATGGTTGCTCAAGTGTTTGTGTGAGAAAAGTAAGGATTGAAACTTTGGTGAAAAACTCAAGAAATCTCTTTTACACTCTTGATAAATTCTTCCCTTTAGATTGGAAGTATTTGCACTCAAATTTGTGGAGAAAACCCTTTTAAAAGAATGGGAAAAACTAGCTCAAAGCTCTCCTAAAATCTTGTGACAAAACAATGACAAGACCCCCAATTTATAGGCTGCCAGAAAATTATCCGTTGGGATCTGTCAGTACTGCCGGTCGACCGCCAACGGTCGGATTTCTGACCGTTGGAGCCACGGTCGACCGGTGCGGTCGGCCGAACTTTCCAGAGAGCACTGCTCTCTGGAGCGGTCGACCGGCACGGTCGACCGTCCACCAGTACACACAGGCGTGCACGTTTGTGCACGTCGGTCGACCGGCCCGGTCGGCCGACTTCAGGGTTAGTCGACTTATAAGGGTAGGCAAGTCGACTAGCTGAAGCCTGAAAACAGTTTTTCTGAGATTAAAAAGTTTGTCTTTTTGGCTCATATAAAATCCCATAAAATACTAAAACATCTACAAAAATAGTTTTACCAATATACTTTGATATACAAACATGCTTGCACAAAATCAAGGCATGTTATAAAAGATTGGACTATTTTTGTAACTTGGAAATATTTGGCTCATGATAAAAACTGTTTTTTTTTTCAAAACAATATTTTTCCAAAACATGTTTTTCCAAATCTTCATCAAATACAAAAACAAGATATACTTTTAAGACATAGTGTGTATGGATATGATCCACTACACAATCAAGATGAAATATCTATGTTTTTGTCATTAAGCTCTAAATATGGTTTTGGGTTAAACATATATAAATGAAATACCAAAAATCACTTGAAATACTATTTTGGTTTTTGGTTAAAATCTTTTATGAAAACAAACTAAATCAAGAGTGTGTGTGCATGGTATACTTGAGCAATCCACCAACTATCTATCCTTTACATTTTTAACTAAAACAAAAACAAAATCTTATACCTAGACACAAGTCTTCATCTTCTTGAAGTCTTCACTTGAAGGCTTCTCATCTTCTTGACTTGGTCCAAGCTTGATCCAAAAGCTCCTTGGATCATACCGTGTTAGCTCCAAATCTTAACATTTTATCCTTTGTTGAGCTATGCACCTACTAAGATCTTGATAATGAATCTGTCACTAATTAAACACAAGATCATTAGTAAATATAACTTCATGAGTTGATCATCATCAAAACTAGGGTGATAGACCTTTGGGCCAACAATCTCCCCCTTTTTGATGATGACAAAACTCATGGAGTTATATATGCATGGATTAAAGTAAAGCTTCAAAGAAGCTCCCCCTTAACTCATGCATAGACATAAATAATAATATATGACAATGAAGCTCATAAATATGTATGCAAATGATGGAGATGAAACAAAATAAATCTTTTTCTCCTATTTGCAAAATAAAACATATATGCATAAATAACAAGGAAGACAAATACTACTCCCTCTTAAGCAATGAAAAACATGCATATATACTCAAATACTTCTCCTCCTTTTTGTCAATCATCAACAAAGGGTTCAAAGTAAAATCAAATCAAACAAATTTTTCTCCCCTTTTTGTCAAAACAAAAAGATCAAGAAGGGTTAAACAAATCAATCAATAAAGATTTATATGCGATATACATTCATGAAGAGGAAGACGCTAAGTTAGCTTCCCTACACATATGCATTACATGAAGAAGGGATGACAAGCCCCAATTCACATAACATATATTATGTAATGCATAAGAGGAGATGTGAAGCTCCCCTACACACGTATATCATATAAAGAAGAGTTGTCAAGCTCCTCAATTTATAATATACTCAACATGAATCCATATGTAAGAGAGATGTTAAGCTCTCCTTGCATATAGGAAATACAAATCAAACATTTTGAATTTTTCTTTAAGATTTTGAACTTACTTAATAAAACACATTTTGAGATATCAAATCAACATATTTTTTTTATTTTGATATCAATAGTAAACATATGAAAATTTTTTATTTTTCATCATAAACTTTGTGCTTTTAAAAATGTGAGCCAATTGTGAGTTAAGCACATGGAAATCATATATATGTATGAGAAATGAGTATACCAAGTGAAATTGAAACATACATATATATAAGAAACAAAATATGAGTATATACAAAATAAGTTCATATTGATACCAATTGAAACGATTCAATGATACCAATTGACATAACAATAAAATCAAGTGTATATCTCATAACCTACCACCCTTCATATGCACAAGGTAAAAGATTTTCAATGAAGCATACAAGGCATAATCGCCCATCCATCCTCCCATAGATGGTAGGGTTTTCAAAAATAGATTTGAAAATAAGCTTAGTTTGAAAAACTCTACCAAATGAGAATTTGCACTAGAAAAATGTTTTAGAACTAGTACGAAATCCTTCGAGTAAGGAATAAAACAAAAAGAAATGTCAATAAATCTCATATACCTTTAAATCATCACACATTTTTATTAAAACAAAATTATATTTCAAAATATATGTATGTTTTGACAACACAATAAGTATACATACATATCTCTTAAACACAATTGAGTCCATATAAATAGATTTGCATTAAAGGCAAATGACTCAAGAGGTATACATGTATATCTTAAAGTTTGGCAAAATACACATATACATGAAATGAAAAACACATGATCATAAATCAAATCTAAAAAGTGAGAATACAAGTTTAAAGATGTATGTATCATCAAAACCAAGCAATACAAGCACATTTCATGGGTTCAAATAAGCATTCAAGCACAAATATAAATAGATTTATTTGTGGCCCACGACATGTACAAGTATAAATCCTAGTGTTGACAAAACTAACATATAAACTAATATTCAAATCATGAGGCATCAAATCTTTTAGAAAAATAGAATCATGTGTCAATCTCAAAAATTATTTGAAGAATAAATAACTAGTATAAATTGTTTTTGTAAACTAGTTAAAGATCCTTCGAATATATCAAATCTTATGTTTTCATAAACACAACTAGACACACAAAAATTTAAGCACTCATGGTCTATAAAACTCAAAAATAATTTTAACAAAAGTGTGAGTGTTAAACGATCATGTAACTAGTATTTTTATGAAAATAGTCAAAGAAGCTCAAAGAGATCAAAAGTCACATTTTAACAAAAACACGAAAAATCAAAACACTAATCTTCATGGTATATGTATGATTAATCCAACCCTAACAATACACATACATATCCCAAATCTAAAAGAGTCTATAATGATGTTTGCATGAAGGCAAGAGACTCACGGGTATATATGTATATTTATTAGATTTGAATTAAAATACATATACATGAAGTAAAGCATAAGAAATTGGCAAAGCATGTATAAATGAGAATCATCAAAACTAGTCTATACATATGCATATAGTGGGTACAAATGAGCATGAAGTTCAATCATATATGAATCAATTGTAATTCACTATTTGTATATGTATACATGCACGTTTTGATAAAATCTTCATTTAAACATGTAAATACAACATGAAGCACACAAAAATATGAACATGCTATATGATATATGAAATTAAAAGCATGTGCATAAAAGTAGGAGTTTAGAAATTGTTACCAACTCCAAAGCTCCAAATATAGTGGTCTTTCCACCAAAGCTCCTTGATAGCGATGCATCCAAAAGTATGTCCATCAAGTCTATTGCATCCACTACCAAGGCACCAATCCTCTCACGTCTTGTGAGAGCCCTCACCTACATCACAAGCAAATGGTGGGGGTTTTGGTACCCATATTTTCTTGGGTCCTTTGGGGTTAGTCTTGTTGTAAGGCACCCAAAAATTCTTATTTTTAGCAAAATTAAAATGACCTAATCTATCATAGCAATATTTTGCTAAATGGCCTTTGCGGCCACAATGTGTACATACGTACACCTTAGTATGCTTATGTGTAGGAGTGTGATCATGTTGTGCAATATAAGCAAATGCATGGTTATGATGAGCATGAATGTGTGGAGTTTGTTTCTTTGAAAACATTGACTCCAACATAGAATGATTAAAAGCACAAGAGTTCAAGGTTGAACTCAAACCATCCATTTTATTTTTCAAATCTTTAATCTCATTAGTGGTGGCATGTAAAGCATGATGAGATAAAGAATCATTTTTCTTTTTCTTTTGTGAAACAAAATCTTTTTCTTTTTCACAAATTTTTCTTTTCAAAGAATTATTTTCTTGAAAAACAACTTCTTTTTGTTTTTCCACCAAATCAACTTTCTTTTTCAAAATAGTGTTTCCTTCACATAAATCATTCAATTTTGTAAGTAAGGAAACATTCTCATTTTTCAAATCTTCCTTTTCCTTTTCTAAACATGCAATTTTAGTTTTAAAAGAATCGTTCTCTTTTAGCATGCAATCAAAATTCTTTTTCAAATTTTTGTTATCTTTTTCTAAACATGCAATGCTAGATTTAAATGAATCTTGTTCTATATGCATGCAAGCAATGTTCTTTTTCAAATTTTTATTTTCTTCCTTAAGCATGTCATATTTTTCAAGAATAGTTTGACAAAATGAAGTGAGCTCATCATATGACATGTCCTCATCATCGGATTCGGAGTTTACCTCAAGGGGGTTATCCCCTTGGACCATATAGCATACGTTGGAGATGTCGCTTCCAACGTCCGAATCGCTCCCCGCATAGTATAGATCCTTTTCGCCAAGGGAGGTGAGGGTGTTCCATACTACAAAAGCCGAATCAATATTAGCAACTCTAGATAAATAAACATCATCTAGGGTAGACTTGATAGCATGAAGGGCTTTTGCATTAGCCTCAAAATTCTTACCATCTAAACAATATGCATTATTAGTAGTGGCAAGATATACATGGAAACCTAAGGCTTTGAGGTACAAGGACATCTTCACGTTCCATATATGGATGTTAACAATGTCAAACATGGGTGGTGACATGAAGTCCATGGTGTGTGTACAAAATATGTGATTAGCCTAAAAATGAGGATCTTTTACTCTAGGTTGTTAGACCCAAATCAGAGTACCAAGCTCTGATACCAATTGTAAATCACCTAGAGGGGGGGGGGAATAGGTGATGGCTAATCTAATGGTCACTTAATGCCAAATGATGCAAATAATGCAGAAGCTAAAAACAATTATGACCTAATTAAATCTTTTTACACTAAACACCACGTATAACCAAAGAGTGTTGCCGAATTCCCCGTGAAGGGCTCTGGACAAACTCCTCTAGATTCCCCTTGAATGGGTTGAGGTGCCGCGTTGGCTCTCTTGGTTGAATACAAGTGTTAGCAACAATCCCACGCAAGTATATATATCAATTATGCACACAACATATATCAAGCATGTAAATGTAAAGACAATATAAGCTATGCAAGATATAAAGGAGATAGAAAGAGAGAGAGAGATGGCAATTGCAAACACAAGGGTATGTTTCGAGGTTCGAGCACACTTGCTCTACATCCCCGCCTTCGACACACGAAGGATTTCCACTATGCAAGATCCCAATGGATCTCTCCTCGGTACCGCAACACCAACAAGCCCTCGGACTCTCTAGTCCCGTACACACCGCAAGCCCACCGGCTCGCCGAGGCCGCACCTCAAACAACCGAGTCCGCACCCGAACTCAAAACAATGACGAGCACACTTGCCCGTCTCCTCAAAGAACAAAGAAAAGATCTTTGGTGATCACAACACTTTGATCACCTAAAGTACTCTCACTACAACACATCTATAGGATGAATAATCAATGGTTGCTCAAGTGTTTGTGTGAGAAAAGTAAGGATTGAAACTTTGGTGAAAAACTCAAGAAATCTCTTTTACACTCTTGATAAATTCTTCCCTTTAGATTGGAAGTATTTGCACTCAAATTTGTGGAGAAAACCCTTTTAAAATATTGGGAAAAACTGGCTCAAAGCTCTCCTAAAATCTTGTGACAAAAACAATGACAAGACCCCCAATTTATAGGCTGCCAGAAAATTAGCCGTTGGGATCTGTCAGTACTGCCGGTCGACCGGCCCGGTCGACCGCCAATGGTCGGATTTCTGACCGTTGGAGCCACGGTCGACCGGTGCGGTCAGCCGAACTTTCCAGAGAGCACTGCTCTCTGGAGCGGTCGACCGGCACGGTCGACCGTCCACCAGTACACACAGGCGTGCACGTTTGTGCACGTCGGTCGACCGGCCCGGTCGGCCGACTTCAGGGTTAGTCAACTTATAAGGGTAGGCAAGTCGACTAGCTGAAGCCTGAAAACAGTTTTCTGGGATTAAAAAGTTTGTCTTTTTGGCTCATATAAAATCCATAAAATACTAAAAAATCTACAAAAATAGTTTTACCAATATACTTTGATATACAAATATGCTTGCACAAAATCAAGGCATGTTATAAAAGATTGGACTATTTTTGTAACTTGGAATTATTTGGCTCATGATAAAAACTGTTTTTTTTCAAAACAATATTTTTCCAAAACATGTTTTTCCAAATCTTCATCAAATACAAAAACAAGATATACTTTTAAGACATAGTGTGTATGGATATGATCCACTACACAATCAAGATGAAATATCTATGTTTTTGTCATTAAGCTCTAAATATGGTTTTGGGTTAAACATATATAAATGAAATACCAAAAATCACTTGAAATACTATTTTGGTTTTTAGTTAAAATCTTTTATGAAAACAAACTAAATCAAGAGTGTGTGTGCATGTATACTTGAGCAATCCACCAACTATCTATCCTTTACATTTTTAACTAAAAAAAACAAAATCTTATACCTAGACACAAGTCTTCATCTTCTTGAAGTCTTCACTTGAAGGCTTCTCATCTTCTTGACTTGGTCAAAGCTTGATCCAAAAGCTCCTTGGATCACACCGTGCTAGCTCCAAATCTTGACATTTTATCCTTTGTTGAGCTATGCACCTACTAAGATCTTGATAATGAATCTGTCACTAATTAAACACAAGATCATTAGTAAATATAACTTCATGAGTTGATCATCATCAAAACTAGGGTGATAGACCTTTGGGCCAACAAATATGTTACATAACAGAGGTTTACTTAGGGTGGAAACTTGCCCACCATTATATGAATTTATCAAAAAATACAGTATAGTGTCCACCGTAAAAATACACAATTAATATGTTTTTTGTCCATAAATATTCAAATTTTGTCTAAACTTACATGTGATTTGTCCACCATACTATTAATTTTTACCAACATTATTTCTTTTTTTCTAAAATTTTGAAATTTGTCCAACATATTGTGCATTTGTCCACCTCATTTCAAATATGTCCACCATACAGTTACTTCTATCCACCATTTAATTACAAGACACTAAAGTTATTTTGTTTGTTTTGCAGCGTTTATTACTGGGTACACAAGAATCTTAGAATGTGTTGTTCCCTGTTCCTATGCTATTTGTGTCAATGGCAGTCAACAAGCGTGATTGCCAGAAGATATGGTGAATGACACCATCTATATCCCTGCTTGGTGGCATTATTGTATTAATGGTGTTGGCCAATAATTTAACAATGCGAAAGAAGCGGAGGTTGACACTGATCTACTACTCCATTGCAAAAAAAAAATTGTCTATGATTTGTGAAGAACGGTAGTGCAAGGATCGTAGTGAAATGCGCAAAGAATGTGGACATCAGCTTGCTCTGGAGGATCCATGTATCAGGATGACACACAACACTATGTTGGCCATAAAAAAATTCAACGTTGCCCACATATGTGGTAGAGACATGGGTATTGATGGCACAAGAGAGCATTCAGAAAATGAGTATTAGCTATCTTCAAAATACACTCAGGCACCTCCCAACATACAAACCCTGCAATGCTAAAAAAGATTTCAAAGCTCAATTTAGAGTGACACTCAAGGCAAGAAGGTTTGGTAGAGGAAGGAGTTGTTGCCCAAAGGCCATTAGCCTAGTTTTAATGATAACAAAACATATGTAGTTATGTCAATTTTGTTTAACAAAGTTTCAGGTTAACTATTTGTTGCATTTCGGCTCAATCACAAAACTCACACATTGAAAGCCAAGAAGATAAAATCCCAGAGCCTTAGCACATAGAAGAGCTCAAGGATCAAGTATACTAGAAGAGACTAATAAAGATTGTATTTCACTTTTTGTATTTTGGATAGTATATGGTCGTTATTAAAACCAAGATGATATAGTTGATAGCTTTTGGAATTGACAAACACATATTTCATACTCCTCTGTGTTTTTAACAAAAGTTCATAACTATACTCTTTAACATTTTCAAATCGAGTTTCAGAAAACAAGTTTCAAAAAAATGGGGTTTTTGATTTAGAAAAGAATTTTGACAAAATATGGTTCTAACTTTATTTTGTGCTGATCCATGATCACACACTGGTTTTTCAAGTCCCTAGAACTCTATTTTTCTTTTAAAGATCAAAAGTATTTTATCAAAAAAAGAATGGTTTCAAAAAGATTTTATAACTTGACTTTGGCCCTTTATCGGTCGACCGGGCGGTCGACCGTTGGCAGAGCAAAATTGCTCTGCCGGTCGACCGAACGGTCGATCGACATACACCAAAGTGCATGTGTGCACTTCGGTCGACCAGGCGGTCGATCGACTACAAGAGCTTTGCTCTCGGTTGGGTTCGGTCGACCTGCCCGGTCGACCGACAAAGAGTTTAACTCTCTGGTTGGGAACAACGGTCGACCGTTCGGTCGACCGCTTTCCCCAACGGTCGAAAATCTGACCGTTGGCGGTCGATCGACAGAAGAATTTTTTGCCATGATTTTTCCCAACGGCTATATTCTTTTTGTCTTTTTCTGGGGTCTTTTCCCAACATCTCTTTTGCATTTTTACTCATATTTTCATCCTCTATAAATAGTGGGACTATGAAATAACTCAACTACAAGATTTCTAAAGCTTAGATCAAGTTTTATAAGTTTTAGCTTTTTCATAAAAGATTTCTTTTGAAGCCAAATTTTTAAATTCTTGTTTTAGCTTGAGCCCTCCCTCTACATCTCTACAAGCTATTTTTACTACACAATCTCAGAGAGTTCAACTCCTCATCTTGGTTATAGTATTATTGTGAGCATTGCGATCAAGGGTGATCACCGTTTTTCTTCGATTGAGAAGTTGTAGAGGTTGCGGCCCAAGTGAGCTAGTGAGCTCCATGGTGTTGCGGCACCGCAAGAGAGGACTAGTGAATCCATTGAGTTCTAGTGAGAACTTGTAAACGGTTGACGATCTAGTGAGTCGGTCATAGTTGAAATCCTTAATATGTTGAAGGCGGGGACGTAGAGCAGTGGCTCGAGCTTCGAAACAAATCATTGTGTTTGCGATTGCTTACTCTTCTCTCTTCACTCTACTCTCTCTTCAATTACTTGCACTCTAATATTGTTTACTTATTTGCATGTATTTTTAACTTGTGATTGATATTTGCTAGGTTGCTAGCAAGTGATTTTTAATTCCGCATATTTGCCATTTAGTATAGCCATCACCTATTCATCCCCTCTAGGTGATTTCATTGGTATTAAGCTTAACTCTAGTTTTGGTTTAACCACCTTAGGAGACTCCTTTCATTTGGCTATATCATTTGTAGCATTGTTATTTATTATGCACTTATACTTGTTTTCATGACACGACTTCTCTAGCATCAAGTTCCCACCCAAATTTGATGGGTGAACTTCCCTTTGGAAGGTTAAAATGAACATATTCCTTAAGTCCCTAGGAGTTAGAGTTGCCAAGGCCATTACTAAAGAATTTGTTGAACCTCACGGTGATGAGGATACATGGTCCGAAGCAACCTAAGGACTATGAGGCCAATGCTAAAGCCGAATAGCACTTACACAAGCATAAATGATGATGATCTTTTTCATGTAATTAATTGTAAATCCGCTTATGAGGTTGGAATGATCTTATCATTACTCATGAGGGAACGTCGCAAGTGAAGAGATTTAAAGTTGACTTACTCCGTTCTCAATATGAGAATTTATATACTTGAAAATGAAAGTACAGATGAGATGCTCACTCGGTTCACCAAGATCACTAATAGTTTATCTTCTTTAGGTAACACTATGGTAATGACTAAAAGATCCGGAAGATCATTAGAGCTCTTCTCAAAACTTGGAAAGTCAAAAAAATAACCTCAAAGAGCTCATCGACAGAGAGGAGATGGACTTCTCTGACTTCATTAGAAATCTCAAAACACATGAGATGAAAATGAAGGTGAGCGAAGAAAGGGAGACCCTAAAAATAGAAAGATGATAGCTTTCAAGGCTACTCCATCATCCCTTAATGAAGAAGAATCATCGGAAGATGGTGATGAGGATTTTGTCATGCTCATTAGAAAAGTGGGAAAAATGTTTTACAAGAAAGGAAGATAAAGCAGCTTCTGAAGAGGTAAAATCAAGGAAGATTTGAAAAGTAGAAGGAGGAGACGGGTCCTTACTTTTATTGCAGGAAGAGGGCCATCTAATTGCGGATTGCCCCTCACTTTAAGCCACTACCTCTAAGAACATGATAAGAAAAAGAATGCTTATGGTAGCCACTTTGGGTGATCAAATACAGATTCCGAAGAGGAGATTGACCCGCACACGTTTGCTTTATGGCAAATGGTGAAGAAGCTTCCAAGTAAATCTTGAAACCTCCTTAGAAGATAATGATTTAACTATGGATAAACTAGTACAATTTTTTAAAGAATTACAAAATAAATATGAAATTCTCTTGCAAAAAATTAAAAATTGAAAAAGAAAAATGATTTTCTAAAGAACAAGTTAGAAATTATTTTAATGAGAAAAATGACTTATCCATTTCTTTTTTGAGGAAAATGAAAAAGGATTTGATAATTACAAACTGTTTGTAAGGGTAAAAACCCCAACATTACTTTAACAAAAAATGATTTTTGGATATCCAAAAAATATATTGATGTTTTGGATATCACCTTGAAAAGGTGTGCTTTGATATGAACAAATTTGCATTTATGTTTCCAAAGGGAAAACCCCAAAGGAAATATACATCTCATTCATCTAACACTCACATGAAAACATGCAACACACATCAACATAAGCATACTTTCATGTATGAAAAAGTGTACACATGTGCACATTGCGATCGCAAAGATCATTTAGCCAAATTTTGTTATGCTAGTTAAATATGCTAAACAAAAATGTTTGAGTTCGAGAAAGCACTTACCCTATAGGACCCAAAAAGATTGAGTACCAAAATACACACACAAACTGATTGATGCATGTGTGTTGTCCTCCTCCAAGACATAGGGGAGATGATGCCTTGGTGGTGGATGCATCGAATCTCAACGGATCAATCGTCACAGCATTGCTATCAAGAGGAACCTATTTTGGAGATTGCTCATGGTTTGGTAACTTCTCCACTTGAAAATTTCATTTCTAACGAGATCTATATATGCATAGGATTAACTAGTTTCTTTTTGTAGTAATATACTTTAGTTGTATAGACATGCATGTTCATATTTTTATATTTTGCCTATAATTGGGCTAGTTTATCAACTTTGCTTTTATTCTTTACTAGCCATGATTTGCTTGCCCATGTGTAGAGTATTTTTCCTTACTTGGTTGATAGATTTCTTTGGTTGTGTGTGTGTGTGTGTCAATATATCTATCTTGTGTTTGGGTATTATATTTAAACCATATTTAAGGAATAAAATCAAGATAGCAATTGCACGCTTCAACTCTTATCTAGAGGAATGACGAGGAGAAGTTTAGAACCCGTAAAGAGTATTCGGCTTCAATATCTTATTTTAATAGCTTAGTATTATGAGTTAATTATTGAAAAATATAATGTTAATATAATAATATAAAAAATTTCATGCATTTTTCATTCCTATAAGATTTCTGGTATTAGTTTTATGTTTTATGAGTAAAAATATACAAGTAAAAAAATATTTTTCAAAAGCCCTAAAATCCTACTTTTCAAAACTATTTTTGGGCTGTCCCGTCGACCGAGTTGACCTGGCATAAGACCGGTCAACCGGGCAGTTGACTGAAGCAGCCTGGTATTCAAAAAAAAAATTGGCCTGAAGCTGGTTGACCGACCTGTCGACTGACTGTAACCGAGATTGCTCTCAGTTAGCCCCGGTCGACCGGGCAATCGACCGAGGATCGGGTCTGGCTATGGATAACCCGTTTTAAAAAACCTAAATTCCCAAATCTTTCTTATTCTCTCCTCCTCCACCATCACTCTCTCCTCTTCCTCCCTATTTTCCCTCACCCCCTCTCACTTTAATCCTCCCAAAAAACCTCTATTCCAAAATCAAACTCTAAAAATTTGCTGGATCTCTCTTCAGCACTCTAGATCTGCTGTTTTAAAAGGGATTTTTTGAGTTTCAAGGTATAATCTCTCTTCTCTTTAAATCTACTTGATTTATAGTTTTTTTAGTAAATCTTTCTATAATTCATGCCAACTCTTTGTTGTTATCCTCAAATATCAAAAAGGGTTTGATCTGAGAAGGGTTTAAACACCTGAATCATCCTCAAACCTTTTTTTTCTCAAAATGCCTCTCATAGATTTTCTATAATTCACAATAAACATGTTATCTCTGGTAGAACCGTGGTGTTTGCTAATTTTGAACACCTGAGTCTTGCTAACATCTTGAGTACTAGCTCTCTTGAATATCTTGTTACTATTAAAGAATCTGTCTATCCTAAGCTTGTACACTAATTTTCCTCTAATCTGTCATTTCAAAATAATCATATCATATCTAGGGTTCTGGATAAGGATATAAATATTTCTCTAGATCGATTTGCCCACCTGCTATACCTCTCATGTGAGGGTGTAGATATTTATAATATTGATCTTCATGAGTTTGATTATCCTAATGGTGAATCTGCCCTCACTGCATCTTTTTTGCTTAATGATGATGAAAATCTCGCTCTAGTTAGGAATGAAGAGGTGAAGTATTATACTGTCACCACTTAAGTCCTAGCCAAGATCGTGTTCTATAATCTCTTGCCAAAATTAGGAGAATATAGTCATGCATAGGGTCTGCTCCCCTCTTGATTTATTGCCTTCTGAAAGGCATTAGAGTTAACATTCTAAAACTCATCGTCAATTACATGACCTCCGGGCATCTCCTGATCCCAAACCAGCACTTGCCCTTTGGGATGCTCATCACTCGCCTCTTAAAGCAACTAAAATTGATCTCTCCACTGAACGGTCCATCAAACCGTCAGTTGACATTACTCTTTTAAGAGGATGCGTGCTAGGGAGTGTTTTCCTTCTCCTCAGCCCCCTTCTATCATTCCTGCTGTTGTTCTTGGATCCGCCTCTGCCTCTTCTGCATCCTTTGATCCATATTCAGCCCTCTCTGCTCAGCTTCAGAAGCATGACCTAAAGATGTCTACAAACTTTCAGAGGATGAGTAAGAGTTGATAATGATTTTCAGTATATCTGCGCCTCTATTCGCTTTCTTCAGACCGGTATCGACGATGCCTACAGTAGGAACGTCTGGCCTGATCCACTTCCAAGAGGCCACTCACAGCCCCTTCCTATATCGGGTCCTTCGTTTGATACATGAATACCTCCTTCAGCTCTTTCCAAGGCACCAGCTCCTCTAGAAGATCCTGACTTTCAGGAGGACTGACCCCTTTTATTGATAACAAAAAGGGGAGAGATTTTTATGGAGTTATCTTTGGGAGTTATCTTTGGTGTTTTTGTGTTGGTTTTTATTTGAGTCTTTAGTTATGTATTTTTGGATTTATGTATTCTTGGACATGTGGTATTTGGAGTATTTGGTGGACATGGACATGTGTTTGTTACATTGCAGTATCTGTGGACATGTATTTTGTGGTATGTAACTTATTTTGAGTTTGGCATGAACCGCTGTATGGACAAATTTATGTTATGTTATTTATCTCTATTGTCTTTATATCTCTTTATTTCTGATAATATATTTGATACATATCCTCTATGTGTGGGTATGTGATATATTTGTACTTTTAGTGTTTCCTTTATAAACCAACCATCTACCACTTGTTATTGGAGGTTGGAGGCTATTGGTTAGATGGAGGAAACAATTTGTGCATACACCATGGTAATTCTGCATTCTTGGTATTCATAGATGGGTTGTATAAAAGCTTGATTGTTATATTTTATTCATATGCTTTTTATTGATGCTTTTATGTTACATTTTGATATATGCATGTGTTAAGGGGAGCTTCGCTTGAAGTCTCTTTCCAAATTATTTGTGATAACTCCATATGTTTTGTCATCATCAAAAGGGGGAGATTGTTGGCCCAAAGGCTATTAGCCTAGTTTTGAGATAACAAAACATATGTAGTTATGTTTTAATAATTTTGTTTAATAAAGTTCAGGTTAACTATTTGTTGCATTTTGGCTCCATCACAAGACTCACACATTTGGAAACTAAGAAGATGTAGATCCCAGAGCTTAGCACATAGAAGAGCTCAAAGGATCAAGTATACTAGAGGAGACTACATCAAGATTTGTATTTTCACTTTTGTATTTTGAAAAGTATTTATAGTCATTTGTTAAAATCTATAGCTTTTGGAATTGACACACACACATTTCATACTCTTTTGCGTTTTAACAAGAGTTCATAACTATACTCTTTATCGTTTTTAAAATCGAGTTTCAGAAAAATCAGGTTTTTTGATTTAGAAAAGAATTTTGACAAAATATGATTCTAACTTTATTTTGTGTTGATTCATGATCACAGACTGATTTTTCAAGTCCCTAGAACTCTATTTTTCTTTAAAGATCAAAAGTTATTTTATCAGAAAAAGAATGGTTTCAAAAAATTTCCATAACTTGACTTTGGCTCTTTGTGGGTCGACCATTGGCAGAGAAAAATTACTCTGTCGGTCGACCGAGCATCGACCGACATGCACCAAAGTGCATGTGCGTACTTCGGTCGACCGGGCGGTCGACCGACTGCAAGAGCTTTGCTATCAGTTGGGTCCGATCGACCGGCCCAGTCGACCGACAGAGAGTTTAACTTTCTGGTTAGGAACAACGGTCGACCGTCCGATCGACCGCTATCCCTAACAGTCAAAAATTCGACCGTTGGCGGTCGACCGGGCCAGTCGACAAGCAGAAGAATTTTCTGTTGTGATTTTCCCAACGACTATATTCTATTTTGTCTTTTTCTGGGTCTTTTTCCAATGACTTTTTTGGGTTTTCTATTCATGTTTTCATCCCCTATAAATAGTGGGACTGCGGAATAACTCAACAACAAGATTTCTAGAGTTTAGATCAAGTTTTTACAAGTTTTAGCTTTTTCATAAAAGATTTCTTTTTGAGCCAAAATTTCAAATTCTTATTTTTAGCTTGAGCCCTCCCTCTACATCTTTACAAGCTATTTTCACTACACAATCTCAAGAAGTTTTACTTCCTCATCTTGGTTATAGGATTGTACTTGTGAGCCATTTGTGATCAAGTGTTGATCACCATTTTTCTTCTATTGAGAAGTTGTAGAAGTTGCGGCCTCAAGTGAGCTAGTGAGCTCTGTGTTGGTGTTGCGACACCGCGAGAGGGGACTAGTGAGTCCATTTAGTTCTAATGAGAACTTGTAAATAGTTGACGATCTAGTGAGATCGGTCATAGTGAAAATCCTTCATATTGTTGAAGGCGGGGACGTAGAGCAATGGCTCGAACCTCGAAACAAATCATTGTGTTTGCTATTGCTTACTCTTTCTCTCTTCAATCTACTCTCTCTTCAATTACTTGCACTCTAATATTGTTTACTTATTTGCAAGTATTTCTTAACTTGTGATTGATATTTTCTAGATTGCTAGCAAGTGATTTTTAATTCCTCATTATTTATCATTTATTATACATATCACCTATTCACCTCCCCTCTGGGTGATTTTCAGGAGTTGGCTGATTACGATCTTAATGGACTGGCACGACATTTTTATGACTCCCTGTGCTGTTGAGAAATTTTTTTCAACTTCATGTATTACATGTCCACCTTTATAAAAGTTTGTCTACCTTGTATAATATTATATCTAATTTTTAAAAATTATGTCCACCTTATTTTTTCTGTCCACATTCAGGTGAATTTGTCTACCATATTTGAATATTTGTCCACCTATTTGATTGTTTTATCCAACTTCATCTATGGGCCTGTTTGGTTAAGGTTGGAAGTGAGGAAGTGAGGAATTGAGGAAGTAGAAATAATTCCCTTTGGAATTTGGGAATTGGTTAGTAAGTTTTCCGGTGTTTGAATGTTATTGGGAAGTGTGGTTTGGAAAATTTTTGTCTTTTCCGGTATTTGGATGGTAATGTGAAAGTGGAAGTGGAAAATTTGACCACAAAGTTGACCGTAAAATAATATTAAAATAAAATTTAATTAAGAAAATAAAAAATAGACTGTAATTAGAATGCAAGTGAGATTTACATGTTCAAAAAATAACTGTTTTGTGCTATAATTATTACAAATGAGATTTACATGACCACAAAATTAACTGTAGCACTTTGGAAGTGAGGAAATAATTGTGTAAAAGAGAAAAGATAAAAGGAAAAGAGGTTTTCTTATTTTCCTTTTCCGGTGTTTGAATAGATAGGGAAGTGAGCAATTATACTTCCCTATTTCCTTACTTCCGCCCACTTCCTTACAACTAAACAGCCCATATATACTCTATCCACTTAACTTTTAAACTACAATATTTTATTTATTTACATCCAAATGGCATTCATGGTAGTTACTGTCTCCGGTGCAGGTAGGAGCAGAAGGTGTCGGAGACAAACTCGGATAGTTTTGTCTCTTCGAAAAGTAAAGTCGACCATTTATCAATGCTCTATCTTGCTTTTGGTGCTTGCATAGCAGGTTTTATGGTCGCCTGTAGACCTTTCATTTTTTGGACAGTACCTTTCTGAGAGATTGTTACAAGGGTACACTCTTGGCTGATTATTCTCACTGGCCTTTTGCGTTTGCGACATTGGAGACGAAGATAATTGGAATTAGTTCGACGACATTTTTCAGCGGAATTTTTCCCGACAAAGAGAAGGGGATTGAAACATAAGTTCAACGGGATTTTTCCCGCGCGTTGCACTCCGGTTGTGTGCTCCATCTCATGAAAAGTTACAAGAAAAGATGTAGGAATATAGGTTTAAGTTTTAAATTTTTCAGGAATTAACTAAATTGTTGAATTGGCCACCTACAAGTACACTATTGAAGATTACAATGTAGAAGTAGACAACATCAAGACGAGATCTGTACCGGCACACAATTGCTTTTGTCCTATGAACAAAAAATGTGGACTAACACATTTTCCCTGGAAGAGGTACATTTTATAATTGTCCACTTATTAATTGCTACTCTCCACCTTTTAATTTCATTTGTCCACCATCTATATCTTTATGTCTACCTTTACTACATTTTTGTCCAAGATCTAATGTTTTGTCCACTTCTATAATATTATATCAGATATGGACATGTTAGTTCTATTTGTGTAGAGTCATATAATAACTGGATTCTTGAGGCTAGGTGGCTACCTGTGGTGAAACTGGTAAACCACATACGCGTTCAAATCATGGACCAAATGAACAGCAAAAGACAGATGGATAAAAAATGGACCTTTGTCCTCTGCCCTGATCTGTAAAAGATGTTGGACAAGAACATGGCAGAATCCTTTGCTCTTGTAGTTAAAATGGCTGGAGTTGACATTTATGAAGTTTTGATTGGTGTGCAGTTGTGATTCATCCGACAATTCACTCTTGTACCTACAGGGAATGAAATATTACTCGCATTCCATGCAAACACGTCTGTGCTGTCATCCAGTTCTATTGACCAAAGGTCCATCACTCCAGTTTTGATGATGATTAACTCATGCAGCTATAGCTTCTAATGATCTTGTGATAGTTTTAGGTATATAAGTTTCATGATCAAGTTTCAAGTTCTCAAAGTGTCGGATTCATCTTCAACTACAATACAAGATTGAAAATGTATCTTGGTTATATACCATCTATGTGAAGATGTTTCATTTTTAGACCAATATGTCTAATATTTGTAAGTTTTAGTTTGTTATAGTTTAATTTAGAGAGAGGAGCTCAAAGGATTCACACTCATAATTACCCAAAAGATTTTTGAAAAACCTATGTTATTTGTTTTAAGTTTCAAATAGTCTATATGGGTTGTTGATAGCTCTATTGAAGAGACTATCGACAGGTCAATAGTACTGTCGACATCTTCTTGTCAGAGGACTAACGACAACATTTTATTGAGACTCAGAGTTTTTTAAAATGTTGGGTCACTGTCGACAGATGAAGTGAGCTGTCAATAGTTGATACTGTGTTATCAGTATTAGACTGTCGAAAACACTATTCAACTGTCGACAGGCCTTTTTTTTTGCTTCTTCTTCTGAAGCAGAACTGTCGACAGGCCTGTTGGACTGTCGACAGTTGTTGATGACTGCTCACAGGTTTGACCTTGAATTTCAACACGTCTTAAATGATAGTTTTCCTTGTTTAGATCCTCTAAACGGCTATTTTTCTAAACCTATAAATTGGATTATATTTAGATGATTTTATAAGAGTTTTATTTAGAGCTAAAATCATTCTACTTCGATATAAAAATTTTGAGCCTCTTGAGTTCATCAAATGTGCATATTTTAGTCATAGTTCATATTAATTTTTATAAAATAATACTATGTAATTGCATTTTGCTTAGTAATGTGCATGTCTTTATAATTAAAGGAAGAAAAGAAAAGAAGGCCAAAAGATTAAAAGAAAGCCCAAAAGCCCACTAAACCAAAGAATTCAGAGATAATCCCAATACTAATTGGAGATAAAGGAGAAAATCAACTTAAATTCAAGTTACTTAAACTCCAAGTCAAAGATAAAAGGGGAGAATTTAAAGTTAAACTCAGATTTGGAGATGACTTGCATCCCAAGTTGAAGAGAAAGAATATTCTCTCAAAATCTAAAGTTAAAATGAAGATCTAATGATATATCTCTGTTGATAAATAGACGAGATGAAGCAATCATATTTGGAGATAAGGAGAAAAATTCAAGTAAATTCGGAGTTCAAAATCAATTTAGGCTTGGATTCAGACTGAATATCTTTTAGCATTTTGAGCATAACTTTCTTTACAGAAATACAAATATATTGATTCAAGATCTCTAGAAAGAGAACTTAAAGAGCTATAATTCTCATGTTGATTACTGTTTCTAATTCTATCATTTGATAAGTCATATTCAACAACCAACACGCCAACTAGTTACAGGCCAATTCAGAATTGAATTTTCACATAAAATTCTGAATAAATCAAATCAAGTTTGAAGATAAGTGAAGAATTCAAATTTAGAGATTGATAATAACTTGCTCTCCAAGTCAAGAGATAGGATATTATCTTAATATCCAAAGTTCAAATTCAAGTTCTGAAGATATATCCCTTGATGGTTACAACTTCTACTAGGAATCTATCCACTACTTTATTATAAATAGAGAGGTAGAGTATAGGAAAAAAGGTATCTCGAAGGAGAGATCAAAGCTTAGGGTTTTTTTAGTTTTTGTTCTAAATGTTCATTATAGTTTTCAATTTGATAGAAAGAATTGTAAAGAGAAGACGAAGTGCTTGTAATTGATGGTGACAGCTTAAAAAAGGTTCATCTGTCCTTTTTAATTTATCTCTTTTAATTTTACTTGCTTTAATTGCTTTATTTACTTTCATCTTCTTTATGTGTTCTCTTTAGTCATGCCTTCTTTATAGGTTGGATTCGGGAGAGTTTCATAACAGAAAAGAGAGAAAGAATTATCTTTAGAGTGACACTAGATATAATCTTCCTTAAAGATAGTTATATTGAGAGTGACAACCAATGGAACTATCCCACTTCTCTTCATCGTTAACTTAGTAATCAAAACACCAACACTATCTTCTTCTTCTACCTTCCACTTTCCTTTTAATTTAGCTTAATGTTTTCTTTTCATTTTTTTAAAACAAAAAGATCTTTAACTAGTGTAGTAACTTAGAAAGAAGACTTACACAACGCTTCCATGATGTCCCTCCCTGTGGATCACACCCCGTTAGCCCTAGGCTACACGATAGCATTGAGAACCTAGCATTGTTCCTAAACTCTGCATTTTATGTACAAGTTTGGCTCAATCATAATTTTGGTGCCGTTGCTGGAGAGGGATGATAAGTTTTTCTTCTTTTTGTTTACTTTAAACGGTTTAACTTTTTCTTCTCTATTTTTGTGTACTGGGGCTAATATTTGAAAATTAGGAGCTGTAGTAAACATATATTGCTATTCTGTGTCTCTGTTCAAGAAGGCAGAGCATCAGAGCCCACAGCTGTGGTGAACTACTAACTGTAGTTTCTTGCAGGTTGCTTGAAATTCAGGAATTTAGTTACTTCAGTTGATAGTTTTCATGTTTAACATATTCTGCAACTATTCTAATCTCAACAGTAATACGATTGTTTGCTAATGCTAAAAAATGTTTAGATATTGCATCCTAGGCATTTATTTAATTTGTTACATTTAAATTACTACTGAAGAGTGCTAAAGTCAAGGTACATCTGCATTGTATATAGCTTAGGAACACACTTGTATGTTATTGCTAGGGTATTATTTTTGCTATATACTTGCACATGCGCACTAAAACGAATTAAGGGCTTGTCCTATAAACAAGATAAGGTGAAGAAGTTATTACCTTACTTAGCCCAAAAATCATCTCCTCACTTACTAACCTAGTCTAATTTAAAATTGAGTAGACGTTGGCCCTAAGGACATCTCAGACTCAATAGGAGACTAACATAAGGGAGAAGTAGATTAGAATTTTACTCTTGCCAAATCGGTCTTAAAGGTTGGGGATTAAGAGGTGAAACCTCGAAGAACAGTAGATTGGCATAATTAGGCCCGTTGCTTAGGCATGGATACCTCTCACTGGTCTTGTTCCTACCTTGCTGATTAACTTGTGGTCAGATTCTACAATATACCCCCCGTGGGCAGTCCAACCAGTTAGGAACCGTTTATGTCTAAGGTCTACCCTAATTTAGGCTAAATTTGCTCTGTTTATTTGTTTATTTTTGTTTTTGACATTTCTGTAATATGGATTAAAATTACAATTATTTCAATGCATATAGTGATCCATACTTTACACCGGCCTCTTTTGTTCGGATATTACCAACCCGCATTTCATAACTTTAACTAATCAAGTATGCCGGATTGGTCTTATCCAAATCAATAGATGCCCCAACCCCAGTACTATGAACAAAATTGGAATGATCATGACCACTCTTCACCGAGCCAGTGGGGATACAACTCCCCCGAGTCATATTATCAATCACCTTACCAATATCCAGCTTCATATACTCCTCCTCCCGAACAACCAATAGAAGAACCAATTGACTGGGAAAAAAGGATGGAAGTCTTAGAAGAGATTGAGCGGCGAATTCAAAATCTAGAAGACTCGAAATCCCATCAAAATTTTCAAATTCAAGATCCTTACTCTATTTTTCATGTCCTACAACAAGAAGAACATACCGACTTAGAAAAGAGTATGGAATCCATGATTCAATTCCAAAGCGATCCTTTTGATATGATAGAAGTAAGACTTAGTCGATTAGAAAACATGTGTATGAATGAGAAAACTCTCCCTACCCAATCTTTAACTATTCCTGACACTTCTAGTCATATTGATGAAAATCAAGAATCATGGTACCTTGAAGACTTTGACCAAGATTCAATTTCACTATAAAATCTTGAACTTGACCAATATCAACCCATTGACAAATTGATAAGTTTTCATTTCAATAATTGAACTTGAACATAAATGCGATCCCGACCTGCAACTTCATGATTCAATTTTAATTTTTAAATCTATGTTAACTCTGGTATCATTATCCGATTTGGACCTAATTCTCAAGCCAAAACTGATTCCCGTACTTATAGATTTTGAACATGAACCACCTATTTTGGATAGTCACATTTCATTGTCAGGAAATAATTGTGAATCTTAATTCTTTGATTTGGACCAAAATCTTGAACTGAATCCGACTCTTAAACCCAAACTTGATTTAAGTCAATTTTATGAGTCAGCATTGGTTCCCGTTCTTTTCATTCCCATGTCCAAATCAACCACAACACTGAATCACATTTCATTATTGGACCAAGGTATAGACAGTTATGACTCAGTGATGATTTTTCAAGATTGGTCATATAAATGAAATAATTTTCATGATAGGATCTTGCATGATCCTATTCATATTGGGCATTGTAAATATGTAAATAGAAAAAAGGTCAATAAAGGTGGGTTCTGTGAACCACCACATTATCTTGATTGGGTAGCAATGTTTGGCCTAATCTGACCACCACCAGAACCACCACCTTGAGGTAACATTTTTCTTCCCTTTCTTCTTCTCATGTATTTATGCATTTATTCATATATTGAGGACAATGCATAAATAAGTATGGGGAAGGCTCTAACATAACATAGGTTTAGGTTTTTTTTAATTTAAAAATTAACATTTTCTTTGCTTTTAGAAACTTTTTTGAAAAGAGAAACAATATTTTGATCTATTTTTTGTAAGAAATTAAGTTAATTTTAAAGAATAGGAGAATCATAATTAGGATTTCTTATACTTGATAAAAATAAGATTATTTGTTTGAATTCTAGGGTTAGAAAGAAAAAATGAAAAAGTAATTTAGTTTTGATTTTTACCTTAATGAAATATGCATACTTTATACACTTACACACTTAGGTTTCAAAAACAAAGATTCTTATGCCTTATAAAAAAAGAGGAAAAAAAGAAAAAAAAATATAAAAAATCCTCTGATTAAACTAGGTATTTGTGCCTCATAAAGTATAAGTATTCACACCTAAAAGTGTCCATATAAAAAAAAAATCCTTAATTTTGTGGCCTTTTTTGCTCGAGTCCTTAAGTCCTTTGGGTGTTTTCTCACCCGGTGCCCTAAAATCATTCGGTTTGGAAGTCACCGACCAAGGCTTATTACATGGGCAAATTAGAAAGCCTAAGGGAGCTATGAAATATTACCACCGATATATACATAAATAAGGCATAAGAGTTGAAGTAAAAGAATCCTTAGTCAAAATATTCACAGTCATAAGATACATATGATTTAGGGTAAGATAATAGACTAGATGAGAATACAATTTTGAATATTCCTATGACTTATAGATTGCTTAATCCTTCCAAATATACTTCAAATATTTTCTCTCTTTCAAAAATGTATTTTCGAAAATACTTACACTTTGTTTCTATTTCTTTATGAATTTTGTGGGTGTAATCACTGAAAACCCTCACTAGATAAAACTCGTCCTCTAGGGGTAACCGAGAGGTTTAACGGCTTGTTGCACGTGCTAAATGCAATCGTGATTCCTACGAAAGTGAGTTAGGTTAGTTTAGTTTTTTTTCTTTTGTTTTACTCGAGGATGAGCAAAAAGATAAGTATGGGGGTGTGATTGTTCATCAATTGTGCATATTTTTATTCATATTTTCATATTTTTTAATAAAATAATGCTATGTAATTGTATTTTTGCTTAATAATATGCAAGCATGTATAATTAAAGAAAAAAAGAAAGAAGCCCAAAAGCCTAACAAGCCAAAGAAATTCAGAGATAATCTCAATACTAATTGGTGATAAAGGAGAAAATCAACTTAAATTCAAGTTGCTTAAATTTCAAGTCAAAGATAAAAAAAGATAATTCAAATTTAAACTCAGATTTAGAGATGACTTGCTTCCCAAGTTAAAGAGAAAGAATCTTCTCTCAAAATGTAAAGTTCAAATGAAGATTTTAATGATATATCTCTTGATGAATAGACGAGATGAAGCAAGATAAGGAGGAAAATTCAAGTAAATTCAGAGTTCTAAATCAATTTAGACTCGGATTCAGATTGGATACCTTTTAGGATTTTAAGCATAATTTTTGCTACAGAACACAAATATGATGATTCAAGATGCTCCAGAAAGAGGACTTAAAAATTTATAATTCTTATGTTGATAACTGTTTCCAATTCTGTCGTTTGATGAGTCATATTCAATAATCAACACGTCGACTAGCTGCAAACCAATTCAGAATTGAATTTCTACATAAAATTCTAGATAAATCAAATCAAGTTTGGAGATAAGAAAAGAATTCAAATTCAAAAATTGATAATGGCTTGCTGTTTCTCGAGAAAATTGAAAGCGTGTAAATTCTTTGTTTGATTGTAAAGAAAATTATAATAGATCAACAATCCGATTACAAGAGAGGGGAGAATAATTAAATCTCCCCTTTGTTTAAAGCTGGATTCTTGATGTAGCGGTGAAAAGTGAATCTTGTTTTCTGTTAACTGGGTGAATGTCAAGCTCTTCTGAGAATCTTCCAATTGGATCACGGACAGAGTAGCACAGCTTCTATTCAAATAGAATCTCAAAGAGATTCGGGTAAAAACTTGTACTTAGCAAGTTATTAGAAGAGTTTGACTCTTTTCTAGGACTCCTCTGCTGAAAATCTTGATCAAATTCGATCTAAAATTCTCTTTGGCCCAATTCGATCCACCAAAATTCTGACGCGGCGATCGACAAAAATCCGACCCCTCCTCAATAGCAAATTGAGCTATTTATAGGGGTTTTAGGGGTAAAACTGTCCCCTAAAAATCCTCCATAATGGGGGTTAACTCCCCTCATTACGTGGGCAGTAACTAACCCGATAATGAGGGCAGTTACAACTAAAATGCAGGGCTCTTCTGCAGTTGAAACATGGGTTTCGAGCTCTGCGTTTTAACCTTTGAGCTTTGCTAGACGCGGGCTTCAAACCTTGTGTCTTGGTATGCAGTGATGCTGGGACGCAGGCTTCGAGCTCTGCGTCTTGGCATTTCATAGATGGCTGGGACGCGACTTTGAACCCTGAGTCTTGGCATTGCAGTGATGTTGAGATGCGGACTTCGAATCTTGCGTCTTGGCACTGCAATGATACTGAGACGGGGGTTTCGAGCTCGCGTCTTTGTATTGTACTGATGCTGAGACGCAGGCTTTGAGCTCTCCGTCTTGGCATTGCATAGATGGCGGGGATGCTGACTTCGAGCCCTGCGTCTTGGCATTGCAATGATGTTGAGACGTGGACTTTGAACTACTGTCTTGGCACTGCAATGATATTGAGACGCGAGTTTCGAGCTTTGCGTCTTAGTATTGCATGGATGATTTTAATTATCCTCGCGCCTGAAGTATAGACCCTTCTATCTGATGACTTGTCTTTAGTGATTTTTAGACAATCTACAGGACCCCTTCAAAGTCTTCAAAACTCTGCAGTTGACTGGGACGAATTTAGAAATACTTTGAATTTTTCTTCTGGCAGTAAGCTCTCAAGATTGAACTGGCAATCTTCTGAGATACCTTGAGTTTGATCTTGTCTGGATCTTGTTCTTCGTGAATATACACTTAAACTCTTTGAGGCTATCAGAGATGATCGTCGTGAGTGTCTGGATACGCAGTACAGACCTCCTCGGTGCTTTGAGCTTGTTGTTGGTGTACTGTTGAACCAGGAAAAATAGTCATCTGCTTTCGCCAGTATACTGCTGAACTGATTGTAAAAGATTGAACAAAGGTCTTGCAGACGCAAAAGTCATGTTGCCTTGGGGACGCGAACCTCGTTTGAAATAAAAACGCGACTCTCATTTATTGGAGAGACGCAAACATCGAAGTGGAGACACAGCTTTCACTTTATTGAAGTAAATTAGATTTCGAGGTAGTGACGTGAACTTCTCATCATCCATGATACGTGGCTTTTGCTATTTTGCCAAGATGTGAGTTTCTTTCAGAGTGAAGACACACCTTCAACTTGATGTAAATGCAGCTTTGAGTGTTATCAAATGCGGGCTTGCTTCGAAGTAAAGACGTCATTAGTCTCTAATTTTGCATAATTTTTATCACATTCTCATATTTATTTCATGTAAAATTCTGCTAATAAAACCTTGCTTACTTGATCCTAGGTCCATGGTGTGCAAATGAAGAAGAAGACCTAAATCACCATTTAATTGGTGATTAAAAGCCTACCAAGTAGCCATTGACTTAAGATTGAAGATTTTGTCAGCTCAGGGTATCAAATCACGAATCCAAGACATCAAGGAGTCAGACAACAGACTGGGCGACGCACTGCCCAAAACTGGGCGCGCGCCGCCCTGCCTGGGCCGCGAAAACGCGGCCCTGGCCACGTTTTCGCGGCCCTTTGGGCACGCGCGCGCCTGCGCTTTGGGCCACATGCTTCCCACGTGGCCCCCTTTCCCCTGGTGCCTATAAATACCCCCCTGGGGTCTTCAGTTTGAGTAGATCCAGAGTTAGAGCAAGTTGTGTAGCCTTATTTTTAGTTTGTAGTTGTTGTTGTTGTTCTTCTTCTAGTTTTAAGTTTTAGCCATTAGAGTGAAAGAGAGAGAGAGTGTGTAAAGTGTTGTATTTGAAGGGTGACAAGATAATACAAGTACTACTTCTCTTCCTTCTTTCCATTTACTTGTCTTTGTCATTTACTTTTACTTCTTTGTTGTAGTGTAACTTCTTTCTTCTTCACCTCTTTTCTTTTACTTTGTTGTAGTGTAACTTCCTCTTTCTTTAACTTCTCTTTTCTTTTATTTTCTTGTAGTGCAACTCCCTCTTTCCACTTCTTTTCCTTTATTGTTTTTTACTTTTATGGCTAACTAACTTTTCATTAGCATGACTAACTAACTAGTAACCCACTAATTTCTAATACTTGATTGATAACCCACATGAGTCAATAGTGTCAAACAAGCCTTATGCAAATAAGAGCTATGACATCTTAAGACGAGGGTTCTAACTCTAATTTACCTACAAGTATTTACTTTCTTATACTTCATACTTAATGAGTTTTTGATGATCTATGCGTTGTGTACTTTACTTGTTACTGTAAGTTAGAGACTTTTCCTTTTAACTTTGCCGATACCGTTAGTGCACTCGTATCTTCCTTATTCTCGCCTTCTATTGGATCTTGATAAGGGAATGTCCAAGTTTTTGCCGTGTAAAGCTAAGTTTTAGGATGAACTTTCACTCGATTTTCACGTGAATAGTTCCAATGCAAAGGGGTTGTGTTCGCCTATGATCCATCGTGAGGCTATCTTCTAAAAGTTAGAAATTAGTGGGAGCACTTAGTAGAAAAGTTAGCCATGCATTTTTTCAACTAAGAAAAAAAATCACTTTTACAAACCACCAAAACATTTTCCAACAAATCTTAAAAACAACTTGTTTTCACTTTTCAATTCTTTATTTGGAAACAAGAACTTTCTTTCTTCTTAAACTTTGAAGTCGCATCAAGCTTCCATCGCTCTCCCTCCTTGTGGATACGACCCGTATAGCCACTTCGCTACTACGGAAGAATCGCAAAAGCAGTAACATCAACCCACACTTCCTTCTCTTATTTTAGTGCTTGCTTTTTGCTGATCAAATTTTAGCGCCGTTGCCGGGGAGGGAACGACTTTATTGTTCACTACTAAAGATTGTTCTTTTTGTGTGTAGGAGAAGTACCAAGGAGCTCACTATCACGGGAAGCGAAAGAGGTGGCCAAGGACATTGCGCGAGGATTCATTTGTCCTCGGAAAGATTCGTGTAAAAGCGAGTTTTTCCGATTGAAGTACTAACAAACTCGTTTGCAGGGTTGCCGAAAGCCGCTATAAAATTTTTTTTTTTGCTTTCTAAATTTTTAGCTTCCTTGAATGCTTCACCCTTTGCATGTATAATAAACTCAACAGAAATTCACTTGTTGCTTAATTGAAATTTGGATTAGACTTTTGCATTTAGGGCACGTGTCTATTTCAATTCATTTCAATTTCTGTTGAAGAGTGCTGGAGAAAAGGTACGTGTGCATTCATATAGAATAGGACCAATATTTTGAAGTGATTTACCGCTTTGAGTGTTAACTTGTTGTGAATAAACTGCACACTTGCACAATTGACATTAAGGGCAAAACCCAAATAAACAATATAAGGTGGGGATTTCATCACCCTTCCTTAGCCCAAAAACCATCTCCAAAGTGCACTCACACTATCCCAAGCCTTAACTAAAAATCAATAGACGTTGGCCCTACGGACATCTCGGACTCACTAAGAGATTAACCGAGGTTGAAAATTGTAAGAACTATACTCCTGCAAAATAGGTGTCTAAGGAAAGTGGATTAAGAGGTAAAGCCTCGAAAGCTCCATGGTTTGGCGTAATTAGGCCCGTGGCTCCGCCCGGATACCTCCTCCCGAGCTTTGCCCTTTCCTGGCCGATTAGCTTGTAGTCGAGTTCCTGCAACAACCTTCCACGGAGAATCGACCAGTTAGGAGTCGTCTAGGTCCAGGTACCTTAGACTAAGGCTTGTGGTTGTTTTACTTTCTTTTGTTTGTTTTTTGTTCTTTTTCGATTGTTTGTTGTCTTCATGTTGGTTGTGGTGTGCTGCATGCAAGAGTGGGTGAGAGATCCGTCAACTTCCAGATTAATAAGAAATACTTCTCTACCCTTGCATCCAGAACCGGTGATGGCGTCACTTCAGGATAGGTTTTACCCGATCAGAACTTCACTTCCATCTTGCATAAAACTTCCTGAAGCAAATGGAAATAACTTCGAGTTAAAGCCCCAATTCATTAACACTCTTCCCAAATTTCATGGTTTAGAATCAGAGAACGCATACTTCTTTGTTAGGGAATTTGAAGAAGTCTGCCTCATGATGCGTATACCCCAGGTAGGAGACGATACCGTTAGGTTACGTTTCATCCCTTTTCCCTAAAGGACCTAGCTAAGAAATGGTTGTACAGCTTGGCAGCAGATTCAGTCACGACGTGGGATAATTTCGTCAAGGCTTTCTTGAAGAAATTCTACCCAATTCACAAAATTGCCCTCATTAGGAAGAACATTATGCAGTTTAGGCAAGAACCGAGCGAACCATTTTGGAGATACTTTGAGCGATTCAAAGATCTCCTAGCTCAGTGCCCTCATCATTGCGTGGAGAAATGGCGTCAGTGCCAAATTCTCTACGATGGTCTAGACTATCAAACAAAGACCTTGTTAGAAACGATGTGTCAGGGAGGGTTCTTGCAGAAGGATGAGAATCAGGGTTGGGATTTATTTGAGAATTTAGCTGAGAAAACCCTGCAATGGGAGCCAGCCTCGGAGAAACCTAGGAATTCACAATCTATAGCTTCAAGAGGAGGGCTCCTATCTCTAGAATCATCCATAGCTGCCGAGGCTAAGATTGCTACCCTAATGAGAAGGATAGAGGCTCTGAAAACTAAAGAGCCTGCCAATGTCAACCAGATCAACCCACCACCAATTCACAATCCGGGTTATTCGTACTGTCAGGCACCAAACCATGTCTTTGAAGAGTGCCCTGTTTTCCACACCCAACAAGTGCCACCGGAACACTTAAACGCGGCTTATTCACGGCCGCCACACAACCCCTACTCACAAACATACAATCTCGGCTAGAGAAATCACCCTAATTTCTCCTGGGCCCAAAACAATCCTTCCAGACCTAATTTTTCCACAATTTTCACCATCCTACTCCTCCACCAACTTTTCCAGTCAAGCCCCAGCTTCCTCCTCCCAAGGCTCACCAATGGAAAAGAAAATCAGTAAATTAGAGGAGAGCATAGAGGCTTTCATAAAGTCCTAAACCGCTTTTATGCAAAATCAAGGACAAACTCTGAACAATCATTCACAGGCCATATCGAGATTGGAAATGCATATAAGCCAGTTAGCTAGCTCCCTAAGTGAAAGACCAAAAGGTACTTTGCCTAGTCAGCCGCTAGTTAACCAAAAATCTCCAATCAAGCATATGAAATTCAGGATCCATCGATTAACTAGTGCAATGCTGTTCACACACTGCGATCTGGAAAGAAGGTAGACAACCAGGTCTACCAACAGAAAAGTCCAGTCCATCCTGATCCCACTCCAGCCTCCACCTCTGCTAGTTCCTCCCAATCCGCTCCACAAACATCTGACGAGGACAAAGCTGCTGAACAAGTTCATAAGCCTGTAGCACACTTTCCCAATAGGCTTAGGAACAATAATAAGAATATGCACATGGAGAAAATGCTAGAGATGTTCAACCAGGTTAAATTAAATGTGCCACTTCTTGACGCTATCCAACAAGTTCGGCTTATGCTAAATTTCTTAAGGATATGTGTACGAAGAAGAGAAAGACCAATGTGCCCAAGAAAGTATTCTTGGCCACTAATATAAGCGAAATTCTGTCTGATCCCATTCTGGTAAAATACAAGGATCCCGGATGTCCCACCATTTCCTGCACCATAGGACAGACCGAAATCAGTAGAGCGCTTCTTGACCTGGGAATAAGTATCAACTTGCTACCTCTCTTAGTATACCAGCAACTTGGGTTGGGTGAGCTAAGCCCAACTCGAGTCACCATTCAGCTAGCTGACCGATCTATGAAGATCTCGAAGGGGAAAATCACAGACGTCCTTATCCGGGTCGGGGATTTCATTTACCCCGTTGACTTCATTATGCTTGAGACCCAACCTGTGTCCAATCTTAGGTCTCAAACTCCCGTCATCTTAGGGCGCCCATTCCTTGCTACAGCCAATGCCCTAATCAACTGTAGGAACAGGTCCATGCGATTGACTTTTGGAGACATGATGAAGGAAGTCAATGTCTTCAATCTTTGAAGACAACCTAGGGATGTTAATGACCAGACGTTTGAGGTCAATTCTATTGAAAACCTGACCAGTGAGCATGAGGAAAGCATGGAGACAGAAACTGAGGCAGAGTTTGATCTGGAGGCTGAGGATTTTAATCTAGACCAGATCGTGGATTCAGCAGTGAATTGGGCATCAAGCCCAAATGTACCTCATCACAGGATTGAAAACCCAGAGATTGCCTCCAATGAAGCAACACTTTCCTTAGAGCTAAAAGCCTTGCCTGAACACCTCAAGTACGCCTACCTAGGCGGAAAGGACACCTTGCCAGTCATCTTAGCATTCCACCTGACTGAGCAACAAGAGGACAGCTTAATGTCTATTCTGGAAAAACATAGGGAAGCCATTGGATGGACGATGAAGGACATCAAGGGAATAAGTCCAGCCATAGTGCAACATAGAATCCATTTAGTCGATGAAGCAACCCCTAGGAGGGACCCACAACGCAGACTTAACCCTCTCATGCAAGAGGCAGTTAAGGCTGAAATTCTGAAACTATTAGATAATGGGATAATTTATCCCATTTCTGATAGCTAATGGGTTAGCCATGTTCATGCGGTCCCAAAGAAGGCTGGCTTTACGGTGGTAGAAAATGAGGAAAAAGAGTTGGTATAAACAAGACTGCCCACCAAGGTTCGTGTTTGTATCGACTACAGGAAGCTGAATGCAGCTACCCGTAAAGACCACTTCCTGCTACCCTTCATCGACCAAATGCTTGAGCGTTTGGCTGGACATGAGTACTACTGCTTCCTAGATGGGTACTCGGGATACAATCAAATCCCCATTGCTGTAGAAGACCAGAAAAAGACGACGTTCACCTGCCCGTTTGGAACCTTTGCTTATCGGCGCATGCCTTTTAGATTGTGCAATGCTCCCGCAACGTTCCAACAGTGCATGCTTAGTTTGTTCTCTGACATGGTGGAACGTTTTCTTGAGGTTTTCATAGATGACTTCTCCATCTACGGAGATTCATTTGATCAGTGTCTTCATCACCTAGAGTTAGTGCTACAAAGATGCATTGAGAAGAACCTAGCTCTAAATTGGGAAAAATGTCACTTCATGGTGAGACAGGGGATTGTCGTGGGCCATGAGATTTCGAGGAGAGGCATAGAAGTGGATAAGGCTAAGGTAGAAGTGATTGCTAAGCTTCCACTATCCAAAAGCATCAAGGATATTAGATCCTTTTTAGGGCATGCTGGGTTCTACCGACGGTTTATTAAGGACTTTAGCAAAATCGCGAGGCCCTTAACCAACCTGCTCGCTAAGGACGTGCCCTTTGATTTCAACGATGAATGTTTCAAGTCATGGGGAAGCTTAAGCAAGAACTTATTTCTGCGCCTATTATTTCTGCTCCTAATTGGGCCCAGCCATTTGAAATCATGTGTGATGCATCTGATTTTGCTATTGGCACTGTTCTAGGACAGCGCATCGATAATAGGCAGCACGTGATTTACTATTCGAGTAGGACCTTGAATGACGCCCAACAGAATTATACAATGACTGAGAAGAAATTCTTGGCCGTTGTCTTTGCGTTAGAAAAGTTCCGGCCCTATAGGTTCGAAGACGGTGATTTTTATGGATCACTCGGCTCTGAAATACCTCATGACCAAAAAGGAAGCAAAAGCCCGACTGATTCGGTGGATCCTTTGCTTCAAGAATTTGACTTAGAAATCCGGGATAAACGAGGTATAGAAAATGTGGTCACTGATCATCTCTCACGGATTCCAAATGCACCAACCATCCAAGCTCCGATCAATGAGGATTTTCCAGACGAGCACATCCTAGCCATTCTTGAGGAACCCTGGTATGCAGACATTGTTAATTACCTGGCCACGGGACAATTACCCGCTGACTGGACAAAGCAAGACCAATATCGCTTCTTTGCCCAAGTACGGTACTTCTTCTAGGAAGAACCGTATCTTTTTAAGTATTGTCCCGACCAAATTATTAGACGATGCATAACAGAGGAGGAACAGAGGAGTGTGCTCAGCTTTTGCCATGACCTTGCATGCGGAGGACACTTCGGTCCCCGCAAGACTGCAGAAAAGGTTCTACAAAGTGGGTTCTACTGGCCCACTTTGCTCAAAAACTCATATCATTTTTGCATGTCACGCGCAAATTGTCAGAAAATTGGAAAAATTTCAAGAAGAGACATGATGCCCCTGAACCCGATCCTTGAAGTTGAAAATTTTGACGTTTGGGGTATTGATTTCATGGGGCCTTTCCCCAATTCCTTCGGCAACCAGTTCATTTTGTTTGCTGTAGATTATGTCTCTAAGTGGGTAGAAACTGTGCCAACTAAGATGAATGACAACAAAGTGGTTGTCAAATTTCTCAAAGAGAACATCTTCTCCCGATTTGGCACCCCTAGAGCGATAATTAGTGATAATGGATCGCATTTCTGCAATAGAGTTTTTGAAGCTCTGATGCGAAAATATTCCATCAATCACAAGTTATCGACTCCGTATCATCCCCAGACAAATGGGCAGGTCGAAAAAGACTGTCGGACAAAACCGAAAGGATTGGTCGGTTAAGCTCAATGATGCATTGTGGGCTTACTGCACTGCTTTTAAGACAGTTCTAGGGATGTCTCCTTATAGAATCGTATTTGGAAAAGCCTATCATCTGCCAGTAGAGTTAGAACACGGGCCCTCTGGGCAATTAAGCAACTCAACTTTGATCTGACCAAGGCCAGTGAACTTAGGAGACTGCAAATTTCAGAATTAGAGGAGATACGGAATGAAGCCTATGAGAATGCCCGAATCACCAAGAGCAGGACTAAACTTTTTCATGACCAAATCATAACCCGGAAGAACTTTGCACCGGGGGATAAGGTTCTGCTGTATAACTCTAGGCTTCATATTTTCGCGGGGAAGCTGAAAACTCGTTGGTCGGGACCGTTCATTGTGCGCACTGTTTTCCCGCACGGTGCTGTGCTTATTGCAGACCCTAAGAACAACACGGAATTCAAAGTGAATGGGTAAAGACTGAAGCCCTTCTTGACCAATGAGCCTATGACTCCGGATGATAGTGTGCTGACTCTTTTGCCCCATCATACACCTAACCACAAAAAAAAACACTTGTCTATATGCTTACCCCTTCTACATTATTTTTGACATTTCTTTAGCCTATTCGCACTTGGCCGGCCCGAGTCCACGAAGACGGTGACATCATTTCTTCTCCCTATTTATTGCATTTGCATTTCCATATGCATTCATTGAGGACAATGCATTAGATAGGTGGGGGGGGGGGGGGGTGCTAACACTTTTCTTTCTTTTCTTTTTTATCCTTACTTCTTCTTTCAAAAAAAAAAATCTCCAGATTGAAAAGAAATTTCATACTCTTTATAAAAATACCAAAAGATTGTAGGAATTACGGGAACCTTATTAATGAATCTTTATTTTCTTAAATAAATAAGAAAGATTGGTTTGACTAAAAAGTTAGAAAGGATAAGGAAAATAACTCATATCGTTTATTTAGCCTTAGTAGAATATGCATAATCCACACACACATGCTTGGGATTTAGAGACACAACTCTGAAAAAAAAAGAAAAGAAAAGAAAAGAAATGCTGGATAATTGTGCCTCAAGAAGCATGATTACTCACACCCAAAAAAAAAGTCTATATACAATAATGTATAAATAAATCTTGATTTCGTGGCCTACTCCACTTGAATATTTGGTCTGAGGGGTGTTTTTCCACCTGGTGCCCTAAGACCATCTGGTTTGTGAGTCATCGGTTTGATATGTATTACATAAGTGAAGTAGAAAGCCTAATGGAACCAAGAATAATAAGTAAATATTAATAAAATTAAATGATATTCAAAGTTGAGTTGAAAAATCTCAAGCACATCACACTTACACATTATGCATATCTATCTAACGCAAAACAAAAGAATGAGTTAAAAGTAAAAGATCCTTTCAAAATTTAAAGAAAAACCATAGTTTTTTCTTTATAAAGGCTAAAATATAAGAGGACTTATGAGGGTTAAACCTAATTTTTATATCATTTGGTCATTTTTTCTTAGATGATTGAAAGTTCTTTTTTAATAAAAAAAAAAAATTCTTTCTAACAACTAACTTCTTTTCTTGACTTACTGGATTTTGTGGGTGCAAACCGCTGAAAACCCTCAGGAGACAACACTCCTCCTCTAGGGGAAACCTAAAGGTTTAAAGGCTTGTTGCATGATTGGTTGCTAATATTGCATATTTAATGTCACATTTCCATACTTATTTTAGAATAAAAGCCTGCATTGTCCTAATTATTTGTTTAATTTATTTGCAGGCCCAATCCTTAAGGAGATGAAGATAAATGAGCCCAAAAGCCCACCAGAATTCTGAATTAAATCAGAGTTAATTCGTACATAAAATCAGGGCAAAATCAAGAGGTTGAAACTGGTTGAGAAGAATCCTCTCAGAATCGATCGGTTAAAGCCAAGAATCCAAGGCCATTTCATCAGAATCCGGAGCTCAAACGACAAAACCAATAAAGGATAAAGCCAGAAGAAACCCCCGGAGAGACCCACCAACAGGGTGTGGCCACCTGGCCACACCCTTGCCGCGGAAACGCGGCTTGGGCCGCGTTTCCGCGGCTTTGTTGGGGAGTTGGGGAGCGTTTGCTCCCCCGATCTCCCCGGGATTCTGGTTGTTGGGTTTATGCCTATAAAAGGCCATTATCTGCGCTGAAAAATGGAGGTGAAGGCAGATTAGGATTTAGCCTAGTTTTTCATTTCTTAGTTTAGGTTTTCGCTTTTCTTTTTCATGTAATTTAGTTTTCATTTATGTAATTCTGAGGAGATCAACTTTCATCGAAGAACAAGACTGAAGCTTGAGCTAAAAGTGACAATTGGTGTAAGGTTTTATTTCTTTTCTTCGATTGTTATGAAATCAAATCAATGCTATTTCCTTGTATGTTCTTTTTAGTTCTCTTCTTCTTTTCTATTTTACCTTTCTTTTGGTACAACTGTTTTTCAAGTGAGTCTAAAAGCATCGAAAGAGCCTTGCCTTTGCGAGTGCCACCGATAGCTCATGACGATGGAATTGTGAGTCTCTCTGTATCATTTCATGCTTGCGTATCTTGATGATGTAATGTGGAAGAGACCAACACTCGACTCTTATGGGCTATGCGCTAACTACCTCCAATTCAAGGTAACATTGAAGCTAAGAACTCAAGGTAAGCTTTTGGTGAAAAGAAGGTAAATATTTGTTTCTTTTCTTTTTCATTTCTGTAAATTAAATCACTACATCTTCCAACTCTATCATCTCCACTTCATTGTACTTAGTCGCTTTTCATCGTTTTCTGATTTTCCACCTTCTTCATCTTCCATTTTCTTTTAACTTTAAGATAACTTTCTTTTTCATTTTCATAACTAAAAACAGAGAAGAACCTTCGTTTTATTTTCTTAAAAGATTTCAATAAAGAACTGTAACGCTTCCATCGCAAACCCTCCTTGTGGATCACGACCCGCATAGCCACTTGCTATAGCGGAAGAATTGAGCACTTGCACATATTCTTTCTTAAGTTCTATAATCTCGTATTTTTGTGCAGGTTTAGCCTCAATCAAATTTTGGCGCCGTTGCCGGGGAGAGTAAAACGGTTTTTATTGAAATCTGAATTTTATTGCAAATTTTTTAGAACTAAACGAATTTTCTTCTCTGTTGCAGGTTACAGGGCAAGCAAAGCAGAAAATTATTATTGCAGTGACATACAGGTGGCCTTGGGCCTCTGCTCCAAAAAACAGAGACCAAGGGCCCTCTGAATTGCCGCGTTTCCACGGCAAAAGCCGCAGATCCGCGGCAAGGACGAGTTGACTACTAACAGCTTTTTGCAGGGCTGCTTAGTTTACAAATTCTAGTTTGCTGCAACTTTAATTTTCTTATATGCCATAACATAAGCCTGCTAATAATCAACAGTAAAATATTTGTTGAAAAGATAAAAATTGATTAGACATTTGCATTTTAGGCACGTGTCTTTTTAATTCCTTTATTTTTTTTACTGTTGAAGAGTGCTGGAGCAAGGTACGTATGCATTGCATTTAGCATAGGACTCACTTCTTGATCGCTTTAAGTGATTCCTATTTACATATCTTGTATACTTGCATAAAATTATTTTAAGGGCACTAACCCATAACAAGATAAGGTGGGGATTTAATCACCCTTCCTTAGCCCAAAAATCAGAATCCAAGCACTCACTAACTCAAGCCTAACTAAAATTGAGTAGACGTTGGCCCTAGGGATATCTCGGACTCAATTAGGAGATTATCCTAAGGGGGAAAAATGTTGGAATCTAACTCCTGCAAAATCAGTGTCTAGGAAAGGGATTGAGGGCCGAAAGCCCGAAGGTTGGTGGTTATTTAATTAAGGAACGTCTTTGAAGGAAAACCTCCCACCAACCTTGCCCTGACCTGGCTGATTAGCTTGTGGTTAAAGTCTACATTAGACCTCCCGTGGACAGTCTAACCAGTTAGGAGTCGTCTAGGTCCTAAGTCTACCCTAACTTAGGCTAGAATTTTTCTTTTTTGTTTGTTTATTTGTTTGTTTTTCTTTGTTTGTATTCTATTGTGTGATATGGACTACAATAATAATTTTTTTAACTACAATAATAATCCATATTACACACAGACTTCATTTTCGGATATTACCAACCCGGCATATCATAACTTTGACCAACCTAGTGTGCCGGATTGGTCTTATCCGAATCAATATGACCCATACCCCCCATCTAATAACTATAATTTCCATAATGATTTCAACTCTTCACCGAGTCAGTGGGGATTCACCTCCCCCGAGCATAATTTCCAACCACCTTGCCCTCCTTCTCCACCCAGTCCACATTATGTTCAAGATTCATACTCAGTTTCACCCGTCCAAAATAGGAAACCATCAATTATGGAAATGAGTATGCGTGAGTCCAAACACAAATCCCAAAATCTGATGGACTCACAATTTCACTACCACTTCCAAGACAATTCTTCATCTTTTCATCAAAATAATGAACCTATCAACTATGAAAAGATGCTTGAAGCCATGACTCAGGCTCAAAACACTCGTAATCGTGACATAGATATGATGGTCGAATCTCTACGTTCCCACCGTCCTGATGTCACTAACTATTCTGTTAGAGCCGAAGAGTCATGTAGTTTTGGAAATCAAGATTCCATTTCAGCACAACCATTTGAACTTACCCAAACTCCAAATGATATTGATCGTTTGGCTAGTTTACCTTTTCCTGAAATAGAACTTGAAAATGATTATGATCCTAAACCCCAACTTAGTGATTCAATTCTATTTCCTGATTCGATTATGACTCCGGTATCTTCACCTGACTTCAATCTTTTCCCGGAGTCAACATTGGATCCTGTACCAATTCATAAAGAAATTGAATCACCCATCTTTGAGGATCATGTTGAACTTGACCAACTTTATAATTTTGAAAATCCCATGGATAAATTGGCAAGTTCTCCATTTTTTGATATTGAACTCAATGAGATATGTGACCTAGATTCTCACATATGTGATCCAGTTCAACTTTCTGAATCAATATTGACTCCTGTTTTATTACCAAACTTGAAAAATATTCTAGAGTCAGTGTTGATTCCCCCACCTATAATTCCTGAACTGGAATCACCCATATTAGGTCACATTCCATTGTTGGAAAATACATGTGGAGTTGAGTTTCAACTTCTTGACTTGGACCCAATTCCTGAACCAATTTCGACTCTTGAACCTTTACTTGATTTAAGTCACCTTCCTGAGTCGGTAATAGTTCCTATCCTTCATGAGTCCAAGTCAATCATTCTATCATTTCATACTCCATTTTGGGACGAGGTGGTTGATAAATTTGACTCCGAAATCAATTATGAAATATGGAAATTAGATGGGGTAAAATATTTAATAAAGATCCTTCATGGATTTATCTTTTTAATTGGTTATATTAAAGATATTGCTGGTGGGTTCCTCCGAGACCCAAGAAAATTTGATTGGGCCGCGTTTCGTGGACCAATCAGACCACCACCGGAACCACCACCTTAAGGTAACCATTTTCCTTCCCTTTCGTCTTTTTCATGCATCTATGCATTAATTCATACATTGAGGACAATGCATGAGATAGGTGTGGGGGAGGGTCTAACATAACTTTTCTTTTTCTTTAAAAAAAATTTAACATTTTTCTTTACTTTTAAAAACTTTTTGAAAAATAGAAACAATATTTTGACTTATTTTTGTAAGAAATTAAGTTAATTTTAAGGAATAGGAAAATCCAAATTAGGATTTCTTATACTTGGTCAAAATAAGATTATTTGTTTGATTTTTAGAGTTAGGAAGATAATTTGTCAAAGTAATTTGGTCTTGATCTTTACCTTGATGAAATATGCACATTTCATACACTTACACACTTAGGGTTCAGAAACAAAGATTCTTATGCCTTATAAAATATATATATATATATATAAACAAATCTAATTATTGATTAGCTAGGTGCTTTGGCCTAAGAAAGCCTTAGTATTTATGCAAAAGATAATTAGATGAGTTTGAGAAAAAAAGTCTAATTATTGACTAGCTAGGTGCTTTGGCCTAAGCAAGCCTTGGTATTTATGCGAAAGATGATTAGATAAGTTTGAAAAGAAAAATCCTCTGATTAAGCTGGGTATTTATGCCTAATAAAGCATAAGTATTCACGCCTAAAAGAGGTTCATATAATAAAATCCTTAGTTTTGTGGCCTTGTTTGCTCGAATCCTTAAGTCCTAGGGGTGTCTTCTCACCTGGTGCCCTAAGACCGTCTGGTTTGGGAGTCATCGATTAAAGGCTCGTTACATGGGCAAATTAGAAAGCCTAATAAAACTAAAGAATAATACCACAAAAAAAAAGAGTATATATATAAAAAATAAATAAGGCATAAGAGTTAGAGTTAATGAACCCTAAGTCAAAATTTTCACAGTCACAAGGTGCATATGACTTAGGGTAAAGTAATAGACTAGATGAGAAGTACAATTTGACTCCTTACTTTGATTGATAACAAATTTTTGAATAGAGACTAAGTTTAGGAATGAAAAATTTGGATTTCCTATAACTTATAGATTGCTTAGATCTTACAATCATATTTCAAATATTTTTCTCTTTCAAAATGCTTTTCGAAAATACTAACTCTTTATTTCCCTTTCTTTATGGATTTTGTGGGTGTAATCCGCTGAAAACCCTCACGAGACAACACTCGTCCTCTAGGGGAAACCTAGAGGTTTAACGGCTTGTTACACATGCTCAGTGCAATCGCGTGACCTGCGAAAGTGGTCTAATAATCCTTAGTATAATTTAGTTGTTTTGCTCGAGGACGAGCAAAAGATAGGTATGGGGGTGTGATTGGTTGCTAATGTTGCATATTTAATGTCACATTTCCATACTTATTTTAGAATAAAAGCCTGCATTGTCCTAATTATTTGTTTAATTTATTTGCAGGCCCAATCCTTAAGGAGATGAAGAGAAATGAGCCCAAAAGCCCACCAGAATTCTAAATTAAATCAGAGTTAATTCGTACACATAAAATCAGGGCAAAATCAAGAGGTTGAAACCGGTTGAGAAGAATCCTCTCAGAATCGATCGGTTAAAGCCAAGAATCCAAGGCCATTTCATCAGAATCCGGAGCTCAAACGACAAAACCAACAAAGGATAAAGCCAGAAGAAACCCCCGGAGAGACCCACCAACAGGGTGTGGCCACCTGGCCACACCCTTGCCGCGGAAACGCGGCTTGGGCCGCGTTTCCTCGGCTTTGTTGGGGAGTTAGGGGGAGCGTTTGCTCCCCCGACCTCCCCGGGATTCTGGTTGTTGGGTTTATGCCTATAAAAGGTCATTATCTGCGCTGAAAAATGGAGGTGAAGGTAGATTAGGATTTAGCCTAGTTTTCATTTCTTAGTTTAGGTTTTTGCTTTTCTTTTTCATGTAATTTAGTTTTCATTTATGTAATTCTGAGGAGATCAACTTTCATCGAAGAACAAGACTGAAGCTTGAGCTAAAAGTGACAATTGGTGTAAGGTTTTATTTCTTTTCTTCGATTGTTATGAAATCAAATCAATGCTATTTCCTTGTATGTTCTTTTTAGTTCTCTTCTTCTTTTCTATTTTACCTTTCTTTTTGGTACAACTGTCTTCCAAGTGAGTCTAAAAGCATCGAAAGAGCCTTGCCTTTGCGAGTGCCACCGATAGCTCATGACGATGGAATTGTGAGTCTCTCTGTATCATTTCATGCTTGCGTATCTTGATGATGTAATGTGGAAGAGACCAACACTCGACTCTTATGGGCTATGCGCTAATGATTGGTAGTCAAAAGTGCATTTTTATCATCATATTTACCATCACATTTTCATATTTATTCAATTAATTCTGCACATTTATTAATAATTTGTAATTTATTGTGTGCAGGCCTCGAATTATTAATTTAACAATAAATAAAGCTTAAAGAGCCCAAAAGCCCAGATCCAAGCCCATATTTGAAGCCCAAGAGTCAAAGTGCAAATATCAGATTGTCAAAGTGCAATTAGGCAAGGGCTAAAGTTGCAATTATTAAAGATGAGGGAAGGATAGAATTCTACCCAACCCTAAACTCTTGCAGAATGAGCATAAAAGCCAAAGATAAGAAGGAAATTCGTGATAAAAGATTTGGGATAATTGAGATCAAGGTAACTTGATTACCAAGTTATCTCAAAATCCCAACATAAAGAGCCAGGATCAAAACTTCCAGAAGCAGGCGACTAGATGGACGGACCAGGAGAAGCCACGCGCCAAAGCGCGTGGCCATATGCCACAGTATTGCCGCGGAATCGCGGCAAAAGCCGCGTTTCCGCGGCAATTTGATCTTATCCCTGTACCAGATTTCGTAGGGGAGTTCGACTGGGACTCTGATTCCCTCTGCACCTATAAATAGCCCCTGCAGTGCAACGTACAGAGCGTCCAGCGTCCAGCAAAGGGCCAAAAGCTAGGGTTTAGGTTTTAGGTTAGATTTTATTTTTATTTTGTAAATTTTGTAACTGAGAGTGGAGATGCTTTCATGGAGGAAGGAATCATACTTGTACTGAGGTGACATCGGTGTAAGTTTTTATTTTTCCCCCATTGTTAATAAAAATCTGCTCGAGGTTGGTTTGTTTTTATTCTTGTTTCATGTTTCTTTATTCTCGCTTTATCTTTGTTTTTCTAATCTTGTTCTATGTCATTGTTTCTCTCTGATGACTTACAATCCGTGAGATCCGATTGCTTCGAGACTGCCTAGCCAACGAAGATCCCTTGATGGCTTATGGCGACGAACATCCTATACGCCATACTTGCAAATCTTCTGAGAAAAAGTAAGTCGTCGCAAAAGGATCGAAGGTAAGTAGGACTGAAGAGGTAGGTGTGTATTTTATAGTCTTTTTCTTTTCTCTTCTTTATTTTATTTTTGTAGATTAAGTAACTCATCTTCCTATTCTTTTCTACCACCCATTGTAAATACCACTATTTAACTAATAAAAATAAAAGCTTTAGAGTATAACTTGCTTAACGCTTCCATCGCAGTCCCTCCCTGAGGATCACGACCCGCATAGCCCTGCTACCGCGGATTAGAACTGAGACTTGCACATCTATTCTTAAACTAACATATTATATTTGTGTGCAGGAAAACTCAGTCAACAAATTGGCGCCGTTGCCGGGGAGGGACGGTAAGTTTATCTCTAAAACAAAAATTTAATTTTTAACTAATTCTTTATTCTTTTCTGTTTGCAGGTTTGGAGAACAGAAAACAGAAACAGAGCAGCAGCAAGGACATACAGCAACCCAGTGCCTCTGCCCTCGAAGGCAGAGCACGAGGGCCTGCAAATTTGCCGCGGAAACGCGGCCAGAGCCGCGGATCCGCGGCAAGTGCAGTGAACTACTAATTCAGTTTTTTGCAGATTGCTGAAATTTGAGATTACTGCTTACTGCTCTATTCTGTTTTGTTCTGTGATATACCTGTAAATTGCTAATAATTCAACAGTAAATCATTGGTTGTTAAAAATAAAATTTGATTAGACGTTTGCATATTAGGCACGTGTCTTTTCAATTATTTTTATTTACTGTTGAAGAGTGCTGGAGACGCAAGGTACGTACGCATTGCATGTAGAATAGGATTCATCTCTTGGTTGATTTTCTGCTTTGAGTGATTCTTATCTATTTATCTTGTACACTTGCACTAATTCATCTTAAGGGCATAACCCATTAACAAGATAAGGTGGAGATTTCATCACCCTTCCTTAGCCCAAAAATCATATCCCAAGCACTCACTAACCCAAGCCTAACTTAAAAATTAGTAGACATTGGTCCTAGGGACATCTCGGACTCAATAGGAGATTATCCTAAGGGGGAACGGTGTTGGAAGTTGACTCCTGCCAAATCAGTGTCTAGGAAGGGGATTGAGGGCCGAAAGCCCGAAGTGTGGTGGTTATTTAATTAAGGAACGTCTTTGACGGAAAACCTCCCACCACTCTTGCCCCGACCTGGCTGATTAACTTGTGGTCAAAGTCTACACCCTACCTCCCGTGGACAGTCTAACCAGTTAGGAGTCGTCTAGGTCTAGGTCTACCCTAACTTAGGGTAGAAATTTTTCTTTTTTGTTTGTTTTTCTTTTGTTTGCTTTGTGTGATATGGCCTATAACAATAATTTTTTCAATTTTAATGAGGATCCATATTATACACCAACCTCTTTTTCGGATATTACCAACCCGGCATATCATAACTCTAACCAACCTAGTGTGCCAGATTGGTCTTATCCGAATCATTACATGCCCCAGTCCCAATACTATGAACAAGATTGGAATAATCATCACTACTCTTCACAGAGTCAATGGGAATTCAACACCCCTGAGCCATATGGTCAACCACCTGTTCAACCATTATCTTCATATACGTCTTTTTCCACATCACCAAGGTTTCAGTCCTCCATTGATCTATTCGATGGGTTAGAAGAAAAAGTAGATCGATTGCAAGATACAATGAATGATCAAATTTCTAGACTTTCAAACATTCTTGAGCATCTTGATAGGAACCAAGAATCATTCTGTTTAGAAGACCTTGATCAAAATTCAATTTCATCACATCAATATGAACTTGCTCAATCCCAATCCTTGGACAAATTGGCTAGTTTTAATTTCAATGAGATTGAATTAGATTATGAATGTGAACCCGATCCCGAACTTTGCGATTCAGTTTCCATCTTCGAATCTATGTTGACTCCAGTATCCTTACCCAATTTGGACCAATTTTCTGAGCCAACATTTATTCCCATACCCATAGATCATGAAATTGAATCACCCATTTTTGATGATCATATTAAACTTGACCAATTGTGCAATTTTGAAAGTCCCATGGAAAAATTGGCAAGTTCCCATGTTTATGAGATTGAAACTAATGAGATATGTGACCTAGATTCCAAAATCTATGATCAAGTTCAAATTCCCGAATCATTATTGACTCCTATTTTGTTACCCGACTTAGTTAATATTTTAGAGTCAGTTTTGATTCCCACACCTATCATTCCTGAACTTGAATCACCAACATTGAGTCACATTCCATTGTGGGAAAATGATTGTAGACTTCAGTTTCAATTTCTCGACTTGGACCCACTTCTTGATCTTAGCCCGACTTCTGAACCTTTACTTGATTTGAGTTTCTTTCCTGAGTCGGTATTAGATCCTGAACCTATCATTCTTGAGTCCAAGTCAACCATTTTACCAAGTCACATTCTTTTGTTGGACATAGGTATAGACCATGACTCTGTGATGATTTTCCAGGACTGGTCATGTAAAGGGAGTAAGTTTCACGAGAGGATCTTCCATGATCCTATTCATTCTGGGGATTGTAAATATGTAAATAAAAAAGAGGTCAATAAAGGTAGGTCCCGTGAACTACCACGTTATCTTGTTTGGGCCGCATTTCGTGGACCAATTAGACCACCTCCGGAACCACCACCCTAAGGTAACTTCCGCCTTCCCTTGTTCTGTTTCATGCATATATGCATTCATTCATACATTGAGGACAATGCATGAGATAAGTGTGGGGGTAGGCTTTACTAACATACTAACATAAGTAAAAACTAAAAAAAAATTGCTAATAAAAAAAAAATGTTATAAAAAGGAAATATTTTGACTTATTTTTTGAAAGAAATCTAAGTTAGTTTTAAGGATTAGGAAAATCATGATTAGGATTTCTAAAAACTTGGTCAAAATAAATAAATTGTTTAATTTTTAGGTATAGGAGAGAAATTGAATAAATAATTAGTCTTGATTTTTACCTTAATGAAATGTGCATACCAAATGCATATCTAGGATTCTAAGACAAAGACCTTGTGCCTCATATATATAAAAAAAAAAAAAAAGAAAAAAAAAGAGAAGAAAAAAAATCACCAATTAAGCTGATACATGTGCCTCAAGAAGCATAAGTATTCATGCCTAAAGGTGAGTAAATAAAATAAAGTCCTTAGTTTTGGGGCCTAGTTCACTCGAATTTGAGTCCGCGGGGTGTTTTCTCACCTGGTGCCCTAAAGCCAACCGGTTTGGGAGTCATCGACTTTAAGTTCGTTACATGGGTGGATTAGAAAGCCTAAGAAGACTAAGAAATATAATATATGTATTAACACATCTAATAATCAATTAGTTAGGTATGAGGGCCTCAAGAAGCCTTGATACTTATACGAAAGAAAATTAGATGAGTTATACATGCCAAAAATATATATATATATATATATATATATATATATATATATTAACACATCTAATAGTCAATTAGTTAGGTATGAGGGCCTCAAGAAGCCTTGATACTTACACGAAAGAAAATTAGATGATGTTATAAAAATAATAATGAGGCATGTGAGTCCAAGTTAAGGAATTCCTAGATTCACTAGGGTGCGTATGACTTTTGGTAACGAAAAAGACTATATTAGAAATTCAATTTTAATCCTTACCTAAAATGAATAACAATTGACTTTATAAAGACCAGGTTTGAAGAATGAATAAAAATGATAATCCTAAAACTTATAGACTACTTAGTCTCTTCAATAATAATTCAAATATTTTCCTTTTTATGGATTTTGTGGGTGTAATCCGCTGAAAACCCTCACGAGACAACACTCGTCCTCTAGGGTAACCTAGGGGTTTAACGGCTTGTTGCACATGCTAAGTGCAACCGTGATTCCTACGAAAGTGAGTTAGGTTAGATTAACTTTTCATTTCTTTTTCTTTTTCTTTGTTTTTACTCGAGGACGAGCAAAAGATAAGTGTGGGGGTGTGATTGGTAGTCAAAAGTGCATTTTTATCATCATATTTACCATCACATTTTCATATTTATTCAATTAATTCTGCACATTTATTAATAATTTGTAATTTATTGTGTGCAGGCCTCGAATTATTAATTTAACAATAAATAAAGCTTAAAGAGCCCAAAAGCCCAGATCCAAGCCCATATTTGAAGCCCAAGAGTCAAAGTGCAAATATCAGATTGTCAAAGTGCAATTAGGCAAGGGCTAAAGTTGCAATTATTAAAGATGAGAAAGGATAGAATTCTACCCAACCCTAAACTCTTGCAGAATGAGCATAAAAGCCAAAGATAAGAAGGAAATTCGTGATAAAAGATTTGGGATAATTGAGATCAAGGTAACTTGATTACCAAGTTATCTCGAAATCCCAACATAAAGAGCCAGGATCAAAACTTCCAGAAGCAGGCGACTAGATGGACGGACCAGGAGAAGCCACGCGCCAAAGCGCGTGGCCATATGCCACAGTATTGCCGCGGAATCGCGGCAAAAGCCGCGTTTCCGCGGCAATTTGATCTTATCCCTGTACCAGATTTCGTAGGGGAGTTCGACTGGGACTCTGATTCCCTCTGCACCTATAAATAGCCCCTGCAGTGCAACGTACAGAGCGTCCAGCGTCCAGCAAAGGGCCAAAAGCTAGGGTTTAGGTTTTAGGTTAGATTTTATTTTTATTTTGTAAATTTTGTAACTGAGAGTGGAGATGCTTTCATGGAGGAAGGAATCATACTTGTACTGAGGTGACATCGGTGTAAGTTTTTATTTTTCCCCCATTGTTAATAAAAATCTGCTCGAGGTTGGTTTGTTTTTATTCTTGTTTCATTGTTTCTTTATTCTCGTTTTATCTTTGTTTTTCTAATCTTGTTCTATGTCATTGTTTCTCTCTGATGACTTACAATCCGTGAGATCCGATTGCTTCGAGACTGCCTAGCCAACGAAGATCCGTTGATGGCTTATGGCGACGAACATCCTATACGCCATACTTGCAAATCTTCTGAGAAAAAGTAAGTCGTCGCAAAAGGATCGAAGGTAAGTAGGACTGAAGAGGTAGGTGTGTATTTTATAGTCTTTTTCTTTTCTCTTCTTTTATTTTATTTTTGTAGATTAAGTAACTCATCTTCCTATTCTTTTCTACCACCCATTGTAAATACCACTATTTAACTAATAAAAATAAAAGCTTTAGAGTATAACTTGCTTAACGCTTCCATCGCAGTCCCTCCCTGAGGATCACGACCCGCATAGCCCTGCTACCGCGGATTAGAACTGAGACTTGCACATCTATTCTTAAACTAACATATTATATTTTGTGTGCAGGAAAACTCAGTCAACAGCTAACTGCCTCCAATTCAAGGTAACATTGAAGCTAAGAACTCAAGGTAAGCTTTTGGTGAAAAGAAGGTAAATATTTGTTTTCTTTTCTTTTTCATTTCTGTAAATTAAATCACTACATCTTCCAACTCTATCATCTCCACTTCATTGTACTTAGTCGCTTTTCATCGTTTTCTGATTTTCCACCTTCTTCATCTTCCATTTTCTTTTAACTTTAAGATAACTTTCTTTTTCATTTTCATAACTAAAAACAGAGAAGAACCTTCATTTTATTTTCTTAAAAGATTTCAATAAAGAACTGTAACGCTTCCATCGCAAACCCTCCTTGTGGATCACGACCCGCATAGCCACTTGCTATAGCGGAAGAATTGAGCACTTGCACATATTCTTTCTTAAGTTCTATAATCTCGTATTTTTGTGCAGGTTTAGCTTCAATCATTGCACATGCTCAGTGCAATCGCATCACCTGCGAAAGTGGTATAATAATTTTCTTATTTTTGTTTTGCTCGGGACGAGCAAAAAGATAAGTGTGGGGGTGTGATTAGTCACTAATTTTGCATAATTTTCATCACATTCTCATATTTATTTCATGTAAAATTCTACTAATAAAACCTTGCTTGCTTGATCCTAGGTCCATGGTGTGCAAATGAAGAAGAAGACCCAAATCACCATTTAATTGGTAATTAAAAGCCTACCAAGTAGCCATTGATTTTAGATTGAAGATTTTGTCAGCTCAGGGTATCAAATCACGAATCCAAGACATCCAGGAGTCAGACAACAGACTGGGCGACGCACTGCCCAAAACTGGGCACGCGCTGCCCTGCCTGGGCCGTAGAAACGCAGTCCTTTGGCGCGCGCGCGCGCCTGCGCTTTGGGCCACGTGCTTCCCACGTGGCCCCCTTTCCCCTGGTGCCTATAAATACCCCCCTGGGGTCTTCAGTTTGAGCAGATCCAGAGTTAGAGTAAGTTGTGTAGCCTTATTTTTAGTTTGTAGTAGTAGTTGTTCTTCTTCTTCTAGTTTTAAGTTTTAGCCATTAGAGTGAAAGAGAGAGAGTGTGTAAAGTGTTGTATTTGAAGGGTGACAAGATAATACAAGTGCTACTTCCCTTCCTTCTTTCCATTTACTTGTCTTTGCCATTTACTTTTACTTCCTTATTGTAGTGTTACTTCTTTCTTCTTCACCTCTTTTCTTTTACTTTGTTGTAGTGTAACTTCCTCTTTCTTTAACTTCTCTTTTCTTTTGTTTTCTTGTAGTGTAACTCCCTCTTTCCACTGCTTTTCCTTTGTTATTTCTTTTACTTTTATGGCTAACTAACCTTTCATTAGCATGGCTAACTAACTACTAACCCACTAATTTCTAACACTTGATTGATAACCCACATGAGTCAATAGTGTCAAACAAGCCTTGTGCAAACAAGAGCTATGACATCTTAAGACGAGGGTTCTAACTCTAATTTACCTACGAGTATTTACTTTCTTATACTTCATACTTAATGAGTTTTTGATGATCTATGCGTTGTGTACTTTACTTGTTACTGTAAGTTAGAGACTTTTCCTTTTAACTTTGCCGATACCGTTAGTGCACTCGTATCTTCCCTTATTCTCGCCTTCTATTGGATCTTGATAAGGGAATGTCCGAGTTTTTTCCGTGTAAAGCTAAGTTTTAGGATGAACTTTCACTCGATTTTCACGTGAATAGTTCCAATGCAAAGGGGTTGTGTTGGCCTATGATCCATCGTGAGGCTATCTTCTAAAAGTTAGAAATTAGTGGGAGCACTTAGTAGAAAAGTTAGCCATGCATTTTTTCAACTAAGAAAAAAATCACTTTTACAAACCACCAAAATATTTTCCAACAAATCTTTAAAACAACTTGTTTTCACTTTTAATTCTTTATTTGGAAACAAGAACTTTCTTTCTTCTTGAACTTTGAAGCCGCATCAAGCTTCCATCGCTCTCCCTCCTTGTGGATACGACCCGTATAGCCACTTCGCTACTACGGAAGAATCGCAAAAGCAGTAACATTAACCCACACTTCCTTCTCTTATTTTAGTGTTTACTTTTTACCGACCAAGATGCAGCTCTCACTGGGAATATAGGTGCAGCTCTCTTATTTTTCCAAGGCACGAGCCAGAGAATGCTGGAAAGACGCGGTCTTTGAAGTGGAGACGCAACTCTCACTTTGTTGAAGTAACACAGGCTTCAGGGTGGAGACGCGGACTTCCTTTTGCTGGAGAGAGAAGCTCTGTTAAATGCGAGACTCGCATTCTGAGTGCATGTCACGTGTCTGGCGGAGATTGAAGAGACGCCATTCTCTTAATACACGAGTTTCGTGTTCGAGGCGTGTTGCCACGCGTTGGGCGGAGCTTGAAGAGACGTCGTTCTCTTAACACGCGAGATTCGCGTTCGAGGCGCGTTGCCATGCGTAGGGTGGAGCTTGAAGAGACGTCATTCCCTTAACACGTGAGGTTCACGTTTAAGGCGCGTTGCCACGCGTCGGGAGACGATTGGTCTCGAGATACGTGCCATATATCTCAGTGATTTACTGTGTCTATAAAAAGATATCAGTTTTTCAAGAGTCATCATTAAACTCTTTTCTTCTTCGCTGAGCCTTGCGTCGAGAATTTTCAGAACTTTTAATGAATAGCTCAGAGTTTCTTCTTCTCTCTCTTGTCTTCTATACGGAATTTATGGTCAAAATGACCCTAAAGACCAAACCTGTGGCTTCGTCCTCGAGCGCTGTCGCTCCAGAGGCTCAAATGGGCACTTCTTCCACTCAAGAGGCCCCTATTTTAGATAAAAACCATTTGAATTGGTTTCTACTATTAAGGGACTTGAAGAGTTATCTTAACTCTTAAGGCTCTTCTAAATTGAACCGCTAACACGAGGTTCATGCCCGTGTTTTGACATTCAGACACGATTCTTGTACTGGTAGGCAAGACGCGGGTTTGACGACCTCCGCGTCTTCGCTTTATCAGCTTGAGTCTGTGTCAGTTTATTGAATGCGGGCTTTTTTGAGCCTTGTGTTTGATCCCAACACTTAGAGAATTCTTCTAAGTGGGGGAGTTCAGACGCGGACTTCGTGTGAACCTCGCATCTCTAAGGTTGGATGCGAGTTTCGCTGAGTCTCACGTCTGAGTCCAATACTTAAATTTCTAAGTTATGAAATTTCAAATGCAGGCTTTGTGTGAGTCTCGTGTCTTTGAGTTTAGACGCAGGTTTCGCCGAGCTCCGCGTCTTAGTTATTAGACGCGGTCTAAGGTGAACCTTGTGTCTGAGCTTCAGCATTTAGACATTTTTCAGATTCTGACTGTCATGTTGTCCTTTTTTGCAGTGTGATACTCGTCAAATTTTCTATCCAAAAAGTGTCACTTTGGCCATGTAGGTAGCACTGATCCGAACTTGATCTTCATTCTCCAGAGGACTGCTCCTGTAACCACTGATAAATCAAAGGAGCGACGGAGTCGAATCCATAATGCCAGTGTGCCAACTTTTTGGGAGATCATTTTTGATGGCTGGTCCGAGTCAGATTCTCGTGCTCTACTAATGAAGCCTGACTTCTTTGGCAACTCAATTGAGGAGGATGAGGCTGCCCTTTATGACCGGGATTACAAATGGCTTCGCCAGATTGGCAATTGAAGGTTCTTCCTCCCGAACATGGAGCGGATGTATCCTCTAGCCTATATGTAGCATATGTCTGTATGTCGGACAATGGATTGAGAGTTGGCCAGGCCACTCTCCGGAGTTACCCTGGGCAAGATAGGTGCCTGTGAAGTCTTCACCATCAGACATTGGAGGAATGGGCTGGGGTTGCAGCCTGGCTTGGTCAAAGCTGAATACACAACAGGAGAGACCCCCCAACTTGCAGCCACCTTCATCAGACAATTCTTGGAGGTTAGGGGTGACTTACTTTGAAATTTCGTACCACCGGATAGGTCCATTCTACCAACAAAATATGGTGGGGGTAGAATGGTAGGGTTCGCTCTAGCGGAATTTGAAAATCTTCTGCTGCAGGCTGGACTGTATGGGGCCATAAGGGCTGTTCAGTATAACATCCCGCAGAGCACCCAACATTTTTACGCTATCCTAGAGTGGTATAATCCAGAGACTTGCACATTTTTTACTCCCATTGTGGAAATGGGGCTCTCCTTTCATGAGATGTACGAAGTCTTAGGGCTGATGATTGGAGATGCCCCTTATGAAGAATACATCCCGTCACCAGAAGAGCTACACTTGCTGAAGAAGAGCGATCCTCTGGTGTACGCGACCTATTGGAAGGTGCTATGCCACTTCCACATCTGCGGGCAGGTGACCGTATGGAGGAGTGGGAGAATCAAGCAGATGTCATGGGCCAATTATCTATTCCCCGGGATGAATAAGGCTAACCCGATGGCCCGGCTAGCTCCCAGCACTGATGAAGAAATTTTTGAAAGAGTCAGTGCCTCCATCAGCTCTTAAACCACTGAATCTAATGAGAATACCTTTAAACTAGACACGATTTTTGAGAGCTTCCACTATCAAGCCAAAGTCCTGATGTCTGACCAGGCCCTATTGGCAGGTTTCCTCCTGCTGTGGCTGAAGCGATGTATAGTGCCGACGCTACCGCATGAGGTGATCGTTGCCAATGTGGTGTATCCAGCTGTCCTGCTTGCGCGCGGGAAGTCCATTGCCGTCCTTCCCGTAATTGTGGCCGAGATTCAGAGTGGGTTACACGCGCTAACAAAGAGCTTCTATCTGGTGGAAGCAATCGTGAACGCAGAGGGCCACCCAGTCACGGATTCCAATGGTCATCCCCTAGTTAAGACTCACAGTCCCAGGGTTGAGCTTCCATATACGTACCTGATGGCCTGGTACGTCATGCACTGCCTGTCGCTAATGACGACGGCGTCTGTCTATGAAGGTTTTATGCTTTTCGTGCAACAATTGGAGAATTCGAGCTGACTGCAATACTATATGTTCTACATCTGAAAGATGATTCTGAACAAGGGCAACTACCAGTTGGATAGGTGCTTCCCCGAGATTCATGACGCGTCTTATCGGGACAAGTTTGCAGACCTCGTTGGCTCGGATGGCTTCACTCGGTTATCTTTCGGTGTCTCCTGGTGGCTGATAAACATCCGGCTCGGTTACTTGGTGTTTCTGCAAGGGAACTCCTGCACGATGGAGCCTTATATGCCTTGTCAGTTTGCCTGACTGTTTGATTACGCGGCCAACTGTATATCGGCAACCCCAATCCAAACTTTTGCTTCAGTAGGAATCTATTTGAAGGTGCCCGGGCATGGTATTACAGCGTAGCAGGAGGAACTGGAGCTGTCTTTGCCCTCCTTCACAAGACACCTAACTCTTATGCCAGTTTTGATTTTTGTACATGGTACTTCATGGCGAATAAGGTGCCTGGATTTGGAATAAACATCTCGTGCACCAAAGGCATCAAATCCACGTACAAGGCCAAGGTTGGGTCCAAGGGTTGTCAGATGCAAGGAATGACCGAGTATCAGGAGGCTAAGAAGGAAGCGGAAAGAGAGGCCAGGAGAAAGGCCAGCAGGACAGGAGCAGCTTCAGTGTCAGAGTCTGGCGCAGGAGCCACAGAGGAACACCCTGTCCGGAGGACTCAACATGTCGTGCCCAAGCGTCCTCGAGCTTCTGCTTCCCAAGGCAAGCCCAACCCAAGGAAGGCCAAAAAAGGATATGAGGCTGAAGCTTCAGCCCAGATGCCTAAAATAATTTCTCTTGGTACTAGGAGTAGGAGGAGGAAGAAGAAGAGGAGGCAGTCCCGACTCTTCATCCCCGAGGTTTGCGCAGTAGGGGCCCAATAATCCTGGTGGAAGGAGAACCTGCAGGCCAATCTGTCATTGCCAAAGGGGCTGAACGGCCTGAAGAAGTAACGGAGAGATCCGAAGTTGAAGTTCTATCACAACTGAGAACTTCAATTGGGCCTACAACTTCTTTGGCTCACGAAGGAGGAATGAAGGCGTAACAACCAGGGTCTCCCAGCGTTTTGATGCCTACTTCTCAGGTTGTGGAGCCCAGCCTTACCACTAGGGTTCTTAGTGGTAAAGTCCCAATCACTGAGACTTCCTAGGTTTAAGTGTCATCCTTGTTGTCTGAAGAGCACAACTATTATTCTGGTGAAGAAGTTGACTTTGGCAATGAACCCGCTCTTCCTGATACCAGCAAGTTTTTGCATATTTTAGAGGAAGAGATGCAGGTGTGTGTCCCTGCGATGGTTCCGCCATTGGGAGAGGTCACTACCGCTGAGGGTACTCCTTCTATCCTCCTTAACTATTTCCCTATCGAGTTGGGAAGATGTTTTTACACTTCATTTGAATCTCTTTTATAGGAGTGGCTACCAGTAGTGAGGCTATGACTTTCTCCCATATTGAGGAGATGATTTAGGAGCTGGTCCAGCCGGAGGACCTTGAAGTTCCTGCTACTGGGATGCTTCGTGAGGGTATAACCACCGTGACCGGGGAACCCTCATCTTAAAGCGGCCTGCCTAAGGACTTACCGCCTTCAGATCCTCAACTTGGTAAGAGAACAAAGATGTGTCATATACTCCCGTTTTCATTGTTATTGCTAACAACAAAGTTATGATTGCAGAGAATACTAGGCTCGCTCAAGTGGAGGATCCCGTGGAAAGCACTAGCGCAGTGGACAGTGTACTTCAGGCTTCAGCCCGTGAATTAAGTGCTGTAGAGTTTGTCGCTGCCCCTATTGCTTTGGAGGCTACAACAATAACGATCCCGGGGTGTCGGGCATGACCTCGTGTCGACAGAACCTGTTGTTGGCCTTGTCTCTGCACAAAGTGAGTTGGCTCCTGTCTCTGTGGACATTATACGCACCACCGTAGAAAGGGGACCAGGAGCGCACCAACAAAGCTATCTCCAGCCATGAACATCATGGAAGAATTATCGCATCAGATGGTATAATAATTCTTCACTTTCATGAGGTCCTGCATCGAACTGGTTCTTTCCAGGAGAAGTTCCTTCGAGTTTGCCCAAATGCTTCTTGAAAATCAGATTAAGAACATCCGTCATACTGGAAGCTCAGAGCAAGCTAGGGCGTATCTGACGCTGGTCGAACAGCTAGGGATATGCTTGAAGGAATTAAGGACCCTGGAGAAGGCTAGTCCGGTGGACGGGCTTGGTCGATGCTGAATAAGCTCCTCACTGCTCGAGAATACGAGAGGAAAGAGATGGAGGAGCATATGGCTGAGGAGGCCCGTTATCTCCATAACTTCCAAGCCAGCTACCAAAGATTGGTTGATGATTCCAGAGAATCTGAGGTCGTCACCAAGAATGCAGAGCAAGTCATAACCACTGCTCAGCAGGTATTGCCAAGGCGCAAGCCTTGATTCAACTTAATGAGCAGAAGCTTGCTGCTGCTAGAAAAAGGCTGAAAGAACTGGAAGCTTTCTCAGATGCAACCCTTGACTATTGTGGAGATGCAGCTCTTAGCCATTTACTGAGATGCGGCTATGAGTTGTAGAGAGGAAACTTAGGCAGCACTGAGTTGTGAAGATGTAGTTCTTAGCCATTTGCTGAGATTCATCTTGACTGTTTTCCTTCGTGGGCATGTGCTCTGAAGAACTTCATCTTGATTGTTCTCTTTCAAAGGCCTCCTTCAAGGGCATATGCTCTAAAGAACAAAAAGAACCCAAAGCTTCAATGTTTTCTTGCAATCTTCTTTGAAGGTTATCACTGATAAGTGATTTCAAAATTAAAAATAATCACTTTAGGTGCTTTCATGGCCGTGCCTTGACGGATGAAGTCCAACTTCTAGAGAACTTTTCTTCAGGTAGGAAATGGCCTTTGCCATGATAAGGCTCAGTTTTCTTGGAGCTCTATCATCACCGGCCATGAAGAGACTTCGTCTATTGATCTCTTCCTGAAACCTCTTTCTTGAGATCCATGTGTCCATGCTCTGCAAATGCGACTTTCGCGTTAATTGATGAAACGCGAGCTTGTTGACTTCTAAGTCTCAAGTTCTTTAGATGTGAGCGTGGTGAACTCCGTGTTTTGAGACTTGAAACGCGAGTTTTGTATATGAGGCACGCGTTTGGGAATCATGACTTAAAGAATTTTAAGCTTGCTCTTTTGAGATCTCTGGACGCGAATGTGGCAAGCTCCGCGTCTGCGTCTTTATTATATGCCTCGTGTCTCGATTATCTGACGCGAGTCTAATATCAAACCACATTTGGATCCATATTTTCTATCCCTGCGTCCGCGAGATTCGCGTCTGGAGTTCATGACTTCAGCCTCGCGTTTGTGCTTCTGGCTTCCTATTTTTATCTTTGCAGAATTTTAACCCTTGGGTTTTTTTATTTCTTACAGGTCCTAGCCATATCGATAATGCTGGTTCCAGTGTCTTTGCCGCGCCCATTGGATGATATTTGAAATGGCTAGCTTGTTTGAGCACTCAGAAAGTCAAAACTTTTGTCTAAGGGCGAGGAAGATCATCACGGTTCCCGATACACATCAAGACATTATTAGACATGATGCACTAGTAATGTCTCGGATCCTTGTTGATCACAATGAACATAGCGCATTTGAAGGTCACAGGAAAGAGGACATCACCAGTAAGGTCTCAGATCCTCCCTTCACCAATCTTATTCAAAGATGTAATAGTGATGAAAAATCCATGCACATTAGATGACTTTCTGGTGGTGGAGCTTCCCATTAAGCGAAGGATTACGACCTTGTGAAGACCTTCATACCAGCTGGTTGCGTGGAATCCGAATACTCCCCTGCATTTTGACCTCAAGAAACATCATTGTCCTTAAGAGGAAAGGAAGTTGATCTGATGTTCCCAACCATAGTCAAGAGGACGAACTTTGTTTATTTTCAATGTTTCGAGGAGTGAGTGCAACCTTTCGCTGAGCAAGAGGGACTTCTTTATATTCCTTTGTTATAACACTCAATCTTATTGTATAAGAGAGCGTTTTATATCACTTTCATATTTTTGAGTATCAATAAAAGTGACACTTTTTCCTGTCTTCTTACATACTTTGACTTCCTTTTTGTATTGAAAATCAGACAAGTAGAAGTGATTACCTTTGATTTTCTAGAAATATAACATTTTAACTTAGCAAGTCAAAGTTAGAAAAGTTTATTTAAAGAATTTAAAATTTTGCTGTCAGAGGTTTATTTGACGGGAGTTAAATAGTTTCTGTGGTCTTGCCTATCTATGGATGAGAATAACAAGTGAAGTCTTCACCCCGCGGAGGATTGTGACTGAGTCTTCATCAAGGGTTTAGTATTAACGTAATTAAGACTCAGTTGGGGATTGATGAAAATAGCGTTAAAGGTATGATATTAACCTAACAGTGATTTTAAGTGGACCTGCCATTCTATTGACGAGAATAACAAGTAAGACTAGACCGTTGGGGATCTTGGAAAATTTTACCATTAGAGGTATGATATTAACTTAACAGGTTGGATTAAATCTTATCAGAGGTGTGATATTAACTTAACAAGGATTTGAGCTAGAGGTGTGATGTTAACTTAGCTTCACAGGAGTTTCAGTTTCGTTTGAAAAAATTGAAAATACCCTATCCTAGGTGTAATGTTAAACTTGACAGTGGAGATAATGCTAGAGGTGTAATTTTGAACTTAACATTAGTCATCTCGACTTCAATACGGAAGTTTGAGGAAAAGTCATTGTCATAGGTGTATTGTTAAACTTTAACAATGAACTGGATGCTAGAGGTATGATGTTAAACTTATCATCGCTCATCTGAGCTTCGATATGAAAGCCTGAAAAAAGTCATTATCATAGGTGTATTGTTGAACTTAACAATGAACTGGATGCTAGAGGTATGATGTTAAACTTAGCAGTAATTTATCAGAGGTGTGATGTTAACATGACAAGAGTGATTTGCGATATGAACAATTTTGAGGACTTGTCATTCTATCGACGAGAATTGACAAGTGAAGTTTGGAATGTCAGAGATATAGTGTTAAACTTGACAAGAGTTGAGGACTTGTGACTCCATGTAAGGGAGTGACAAGTGGAAGTTCGTGCTCGCTGGGGAGTATTAAAACTTTTTACTATTAGAGGTGTAGTGTTAACATAGTAGTGATATAGCTTGTGGACTTACCACTCCATGGGAGAAAATTGGTAGGGGACTCTGGTAGGGAAATAGAATAAATTATCAAAGATATAATATTAACTTGACGAATTTTGAAGACCTGTGACTCCATGTAGGAGAGCGACAAGTGGAAGTTTGTACTCATTGGGGAGTATTAGAACTTTTCACTGTTAGAGGTGTAGTGTTAACGTAGCAGTGATTGAGCTTGTGGACCTACCACACCATGGGAGGAAATTGGTAGGGGACTTTGGTGGAAAATAGAATGAATTGTCAGAGGTGTAATATTTTAATGTGGCAAACATTGATTTTCTAGGGGTATGAGAGGTTTGCCATTAGAGGTATAATATTAACATAACAACGGGGATTTTGAGTGGGTTTTATTGTCAGAGATTTAAGTTAACTTAAGTGACTCCACTGGAGATCGAGAGAAATGGCTTATCAGAGGTTTACTGTTAACGTGACAAGTCTCTACTTATTTCATCAGGAAAATGAACATAGGTATTTTTGTGGTCCTACCATTCCGTGGGCGAGAATTGGTAAGAGATTTTGGAGGAGAGGACGAGACCAAGTATGTAACACCCTGCTCCCAGAATATGTACTTAGTTGGGTATTCTGATTTTTTATCATATTTTTGATTTGATTCCCATAATTGTTTTTGTTTCATAAATATTTATGTGATTGTTTTGCATTGGATCTGGATTCGTTGACTAAGAGTCAGCCCTAGTCTGAATCGGGGACCTGATCCTAGTGTATTAATTGATTTGGTCTTTTTGAAAGTCAGATTTGATCGAGTTCAGTTTCAAACATCATTTTCTAATATTCTAAGTTTTTCATGCTTTTTTTTGAATTTTTTAAATTAAATTGAAAATCTTCAAAACCGGTATCGACCAGTGTCGCTGACCGATTCTCAAATTTTTAATATACAAATGAATTTGAATTTCTAGAAATGACTTTCATATTATTTCATAAAATTATATTTTCTATCTAAATATATTTTTTGAGATTTTTCTGAATTTATCAAAATTCCACCAGATTAAGTGTCGGCCAGTATCGCTGGTTGATTCTAGGATTTTTAGTTTACAATCAGAATTGAATTTCTGGCTTTTACTTTCACATTACTTCTTAGAATCATATTTTCTCCTTTAATTTATTTTCTAAGATTTTTCAGAATTTATCAAAATTCGGCCAAACCGGTGTAGACCGGTATCGACGGTTGACTTTAGGATTTTAAATTTAAAAATAAGATTTTATTTTTGAAAAATGATTTCATCATGTGCCTTAAAATAATATTTACTATTTTAAGAATATTTCGAGACCTTTCCAGATCAATCCAATTTTTTGACATTTTCGGTGTTTTTCCCTGATCCAGAGTATTATCTATCTATTTTTCTTTTCTTTCTTTTTCTCCCTTTTCCTCTATTTTTCCTTTTTTCTTTCTTTTCTTTTTCCCCCAAAATCCTCCACCACACGACCCTCCAAAATATCTTCCCTTTTTTATTTTCTTTTCCTTTTCCTTTTCCTTTTCTTTTTTTCCTTCTTTTTCTTTCCTTCTTTTTTCTTCTCCCCTGGCGCCAACGATCGCCATCTCCTTCTCTTTCTTCCCCCAAATCCTCTCCCTCTCTCCCTCTAACTTTTAATCTCTCTGTCAATTCTCTCTCTCTCCATCTCCTCCTCGTTCTCCTCCACCCTTCAATTTCTTCCCTCTCCCTCTCTCTCATCAACTTCAACCGGCCACCACCACTATCACTGGCGCCTCCTCCTAACTCCTCTGCCGCCCAGCTACCCCAGCGAGTTCCCCTTCTCCTTCTCTTTCCTTTTTCTTCTTCCTTTCCTTTTCTTTTCCTTTTCTTCTTCTTTCTTTTCCTTCATTTCCCTCTCCTCTCCCTCTCTTTTGGGGTGGCCTATCCCTGCCCGCTGGTGGCCGCGCCGCCTTGGCGCCGCCACCTGGCGCGGCCTGGCCGGCGGCCAGGCTGTGGGCTCCCCCTTTGGGGCAGCTGTGTGTGAGCAGGGGGCAACAGCCCCCCTCTGTGCTCTCTCTCTTATCTCTCTCTCTCTCTTTCTAGCTGACTCTCTATCTCTATCTCACTCTCTCTCCCCCTATTTCTCTCTCTCACCGTCCTCTCTCTTTCCAGCTCTCTCTCCTCCGTTCCTCTCTCTACTGTATCTCTCTACTATCTCTCTCTCTTATTCTCATTTTCTCTCTAAACCTCTTCTCTCTCTAGATATTCTCTCTCTAACTCCCTCTTTCTCTCTCTAAATTTTCTCTCTCTAAATCTCTTTTCCTCTTTCTAGGTCGTTCTCTCTCTAGCCCTCTCTTTCTCTCTAACTCTTTCTTTCTTCTCTCTCTCCTCTCCTTTATATTCTTTCTCTCTCTATATATATTTATATATATTTAATTATATTTTATGGTGCGTGCGCGAGTTCCAGAGATTTCAGAGTTTTCGGGTTTTTTGAAGATTTAGGCGAGTGTCCTCGCCTTGATTTGGGAGTCCCCGCTTCATCGGGTTGACGTGTATTTTGTTCTGTATTTATATGTATTTTGTATTGGGCGGTGCCCCTGTATTTGTATGTGGCCAAGTGCCCATGATTGTACTTGTATATGCCTGTGACGAATGCTTGTACTAGGATAGTTTACTTCTTGCATATATACCATGCCTGTGATGTACTCTTTTTACAACTTTATATCATGCGTGGCCGACCCTTCGTGGTCGTTAGCCTCTGGACTCTCAACTTGGCCTCCGGGCCCTATCAGCTTTGGGCTTTCTACTTGGACCCTGGGCCCTATCAGCCTCCGGCCTTCTCCACTCTAGGGTAGTCTAGACATTATCACGCATATATGTATGCTCGTGTGATACTAACATCTCGTGCAGGTACTCTCGTACCGACTCTAGGTTTCTGCCTACTCTCAGACTGGCTACCTAATGGTTCTAGGCCTGTACCCAGATGGGTTTCGTGGTAGCTACCGAGAGTGCGCTTAGACCCAAGCGTATTTTCGCCTCTGGGCTCTCGCCCACTATCTAGAAAGAGAAGTGTGCTCAGACCGTCAGGTCTTCCAACTCTTCCTGGTAGGCATGCTTAGCGCTTTACTACTAGATTCGTCTAGGCGAGATGCTACCGTATTTTCTACTCACACTTTAAGCTGAGTCATCTTGGGAACCTCGCCAGGCGCTCTAGTGTTAAACACTGTTTGTTATCCGTACCTCTAGCTTGCTCAGCTCTACTTGATTGTGCTCAACTATCACTCTATCACTTTTCATGTACATGCTTGATATGTTAACACTTGACATGCTATTACTTGATACCTATCATTTACAAGCTAATACCTAACATCTATCTGTATCACTTGACAACTGATGTGTTATCACCTGACACTCGACATGCTACTACTTGACAATTGCTCCTTGTTATGACATGACTTGTCACCTGCCTAATATCATCCTTCTGCCATGCTATCACTTGACACTAGGCATGATATACTTGACTCTTATAATTATCACGATAACGAAAATGATGACCTGACATCTTGATTACAACTTGATATATTTCAGTACAAACTGTACTCCTGATATACCTGTATTCCTGATATTCCTGGCTTGTTCCTGCTCATTCCCGAAATCTGATAATTACCTAATAAACCATAAAATGGGACAACTTATATCGGGTCGGGGGAAACTTGTGGTATCAATATATGTTCGTATTTATAGTACTATTAGGTATGCTGTGCAACTAAAACTTCTGATCTGACCTGAGGGCTTCCAGGCGACCGAGGGAAGCGCTGACTCCCTTCTTCTTGGTACCATCTTGATAAGGACATCCTACAAGACCCTTTTGTAGGCCTTGCGGCTGGTTCTATACACCAGCAATAGAACACCCTGGATCGTGGTCCCGGGCATGTACGGGACCCACTTACATTGTTCGTTGATACCCCCGTTGGTTTTCAATAACAACCTTGCTTTACTCAGATGTGGATATATGTGGGCTGGGACGCTAGTTCACATATTTAGACATCTAGGAAGACGAGTAATAATAATAATAAAAGATGCCAACTATGTATCCGTTGTATGCTTTGCCAAGTATTCTTTCATCGGGTTTTATATTGGATTTTGGTTTATGATCATTACTATATTATACCTGCTTACATCCTGTTTTACCACTTGTGTTCTATTCCACCAGTCTCCTACTCTCGTCTTATTATACCATGTGTATTTCCTGCTTGATATCACTTGCCATATATCTACTTGCTCCTGCATGCCTGTGCTCACAACACAGTTTTCAATGCATGTTTATGACTCAGATTTATCAATACATGTGTGTTTATCTATGTATGCCATTTGGCATTAGCATCACCACTCGCTGGGGAGTTCTGACTCCCCTGGATCCTCATGTCCAGGTCTCAGAGCTTGGAGCTTGTGGATTCTCCTAATTGCTGACCAGAGAGGTGCAGCAGTAGCGTGGATCATCGGCAGACCATCCTAAGCTCTATCCTTCTAGGTCCCCTATGCGTCTCTCGAGTTTTCTTTCTGTAAATTCGTGAGCGCCTTTGTACTATTCATATTTGTACATCACCTTGTATTCTCACAATTGCGTCTATCGGTGTTATAATATTCTTGTAATATTATGTCACATCCTGTGATAACTTTGCAATTGTACTCATATGCTAAAATGCATAAAGCACCACGTACTTCTGTACTCTGATTCTTACCTGTACTGATGTTTAACGTATATATGTGAGAGTATTTCTGAGCTGCGTATATACGTCGCAGTAACATCTCCGAACCCGCAGAATCGGGGCGTTACAAAGTATTTTAGGATTTTTTGCAAGCCCTCAGCTATCAACGGATTTGGTATACCTTTACAACTACTGTTTGAGTTGGGCTAGCCATTCTATTCCCCTCAGCATGATGAGTTTGTAGGACTTATGTTGGACTTAAAAGCCAACATTTTCCTCTATCCTTAGTCATCAGAGGCGTCAGATGTTCATATATAAGCTAGAGAAGAGTAACAAGGCTAAAACCGAAGTTTCACACTTTGTTTCTCCTTCGATGTTTACATCATGCATCATGATGTAACCAGTAGTCGGTTCGACGATGATCGACTGTGATGTGATCCATTGAAGAAAGAAAGAAGTTTTTCTTTGGCGCTCTTCCAAACATCTTGGATCTGAAAGTTTTGATCAGAGATGGAATGTTAACCTGATCATAGGTAGAATCCTGTCAAGTTTGAAAAGAGTAACAAGGCTAAAATCAAAGTTTCGCACTCTATTTCTTCTTTAATGTTTATATCATGTATCATGATGTAACTGGCATTCGATCAGCTCGACAATGATCGACCGTGATGTGATCCATTGAAGAAAGAAAGAAGCCCTTCTTTGACGCTCTTCCAAAGATCTTGGATGTAGAAGTTTTGAACAGAGGTGAAGTGTTAACCTGATCACAGGAAAAATCCTGTTAAGGATAGTATTTCTTCAAGAATCTGCCATTGATCGGCATCACGAGCGTATCGTCGTCTAGGGTTATAAGGCGGTATGCTCCATTCGAGTAGACTGATTACACTATAAATGGTCCTTCCCATTTGGGCTAGGATTTTCTATTGGTCTTATGCGTTATCACCATGAGTCTTCTGATAGCTAAGACAAGGTCACCTTTCTTGAAAATCCGCTCCTTGACTTTCTTGTTGAAGGCTCTGGTAATTCGAGCTTAATAGAGCTCGATTTGCTGTTAAGCTTGTAGGCGTTTATCGTCCAAAGCTTCCAGCTCCTGGAGTCGCAGTCGATGTTTCTCCTCATTTTTCATCAAGGTAACGCGTAGAGATAGTATCTGAATTTCTAGTGGGAGTACGGCTTCACACCCGTATGCCAAAGAGAACGGTGTAGCTTTCGTCAGGGTTCTCACTATCGTTCAATAAGCCCATAAGCATTCACCTAACTTATCATTCCAGTCGCGTTAGCTTTTTGAGACAAATTTCTTGAGAATTTTTTCAATGGTCTTATTGAAAGCTTCTGCAAGGCCGTTAGCGGCTGGGTAGTATGCCATTGAAGGCACACTCTGGATTCTGAACTTGTTGCAGAATCTCTGAAACGCTTGCTGATGAACTGAGGCCCATTATCATGGACAATCCATCATGGCACGCCAAAGCAGTAGACCATGTGATGCTTAATGAACTTGATCACGTCAAATATCTTTACCTCCATTAAGGGGATAACTTCAGCCCATTTAGAAAAGTAATCGATTATGGCTAAGATAAATCAATGTCCTTTGGATGAAGGTGGGCTGATAGGACCAACCACATCCATTCCCCACATTTCGAATGGCCAGGAAGAAGTTGTAGGGCGAAGATGTCCTGGTTCCCAATGAATGAAGTCACCATGGATCTGACAAGCGTGACATCGTTTAGAGTAAGCGATGGCGTCAGGGATCATTTTTGGCCAATAATATCTGTCTTCATAGTCGATCTCCAAGTTTTGGACCAGGTTGGTGAGCTCCACACATACCGTCATGAGCCTATTTGAGTATTTCCTGTGCCTCTTTATATGACAGATAGCAGAGGAGGATTCCATCATGCAATCGGCGATACAGTGCTCTTGTGATCGTATTGTAGTAGAATTTAGGGGCTTTCCTTCTAATGCCAACTGCCTCTTTAGGGTCATCAGACAAAATACTATACAATGCATAGTCGATGTACGGGAATCGTCAATCCCTAAGCTCTGGACCTGTTGAAGTCTCTAGAGATTCTTTGACTTGAAGGTCTCTTGTTGGCTTTTGGTTGTCTTCAAAGGTGAATCTTGGACAATACAAGTCATGGCTATAGACAAGTATTTTCTCTGCCGCTCCAGCTGGAAGAGCCAAGGAGCAGCGAGAGATGCCAATTCATCTACATGTGCATTTTTCTGGCGAGGTACATGGTCGATGTAGAAGCTTCTGAACCTCTCTGCCATGTAGATAGTTATATTATGATAGGGTACCAAGTCTTCATGTCTAACCTCGTACTCCCTGCGAACTGGTTAACGATGAGCTTTGAGTCACCGTATGCTTTGAGATTTTTAACGCCAACCTCATAGACGATTTGCATCCCGATCAAGAGAGTATTGTATTCCGCTACATTGTTGGAACATGGCTCAGTTAATGAGAATGCATGAGAAATTACGCAGTTTTGTGGGGCGAAAAGTACTACCCCTACTCATGCTATGATATTTCCTCGAGAACCCGTTCTTGATGCGTTGTCGAAGAAGAGTTGCCACACCTGTCCTTCGAAAGATGTCTGGGCCAAGCAAACTTCAGCGATCTCATCTGAGAGATCTTCATAAAGTTTGATCGTTCTTGGATCTGGATGCCCAGCTAAGAAATCTGCCACCGCCTATCCCTTCACAGCTTTTTGGGGCAGGAATTGCATCTCATATTGGGAGAGCAACATGGCCCATTTTACCAATTGACCATTCAGTGATAATGGCTCCGTCATAAGCAATCTAAATGATTGACTTTTGACAGACATGTATGGTTTGGCCCACCAAGTAGTGTCACATCTTCTGGATGGCAAATACCAACGCCAAACATTCTTTTTCGATCAGTTGTACCGATGTTCAGCTCCGATCATAGTTCTACTTAGGTAGTAGATTGCCTATTTGTGTCCTTGATCGTTATTCTAGGCTTGTAAAGTTCCTAAAGAATAATCCATCATTCATACGTATATCAGAAAAGGTTTTCCTTACACCAGAGCTGTAAGGATAGGTGGATGCGTGAGGTACCGCTTGATTTCCTCAAACGCTTGTTAGCATGCATCATCCCTGATGAATGAAACACCCTTCTTCATCAATTTAGTGAAGGGTTGGCATCATCCTGAGAGATTTAAGATAAACCTCCGGATATATGCTAATCGCCCTTGCAATCCTCTAAGCTCTCTAAGACTCTTTGGACAGCGCGGACTTTCTCTGGGTCGAGGTGGATTCCTTTGGATGTGATAACAATGAAAGCACACCTAGAGGGGGGGTGAATAGGTGTAAATGCTAATCAAGAAACTAAATGCGCTAAATGCGGAAGCTAATGCAATTTTGCACAAACTTAATACAACACAACAAGTGTAGCCGAATTCCCCGTGAAGGGCTCTGGACTAACTCCTCTTGATTCCCCTAGATATGGGTTGAGGTGCTATGTGAAGCTCTTGTTGGTTAAGTATAAGTTAGGCACACACAAACAACCAAGCATACACAAGATATAGCAATATGAATTATGCAAGGTACAATGCAAGCAATATATGATATGAATAATGAATGAATGCTTTGCACAAAGTAAAGAGAGAGTTGAGAGAAATCGGAGCAAACGCAAACACACGGATATGTTTTGAGGTTCGAGCACCTTGCTCTACATCCCCGCCTTCACCACCGTGAAGGATTTCCAATCCACTATAGGAGTACCGAACTCCTCTCTCAACTTACAATGCCACCGAGGCAATACAACCACAATCCACCTCTACCGAAGAGGGATAAGGCTCGTAGCCAACAAATACAATCACCTCTACCGAAGAGGGATCCAAACACCACTCCGATCAACCTCTACCAAAGAGGGATTCACAAATAAGGAGGGTTTACAACAAGAGGCTCAATCAACCTCAAACTCTTCTCTTTTCCACAAAACAAAGATCCTAATAGATTAGGATAGAAGATATAGCTCAAGTGTGAAAAACTAAGTGTTTTGATCAAAGAAAACTCTTGGGAAAATACCAAATAGATATGGAAATGAAGAACAATAAACTAGTTTCCCAAAAAACCTATTTTCTTTGAAAATAACAAAATACTTGAAAACAAATGAATGAATCTTTTTGGCACTTTAAACTCTTTTGAAAACTTCTTTTTAAAACCAGAGAATAGGGAATTTTTGCTCTTGAAAAACTTAGCCAAAAACCCAAAGGAGTGGGGTTTATATAGGCCAAAACAGAAACTAGCCGTTAGGCTGATGTGGCAGCCTGACAGGCCACCGGTCGGCCGGCCCGGCCGACCGCCAACGGTCAGAAATATGACCGTTGGGCAAACCCGGTCGACCGCCCGGTCGACCCAAATAAACAGAGAGCACTGCTCTCAGGTTCGGTCGGCCGGCCGGCCGACCGTCCCAATGTGTGCCAGACGTGCACGGTTCTGTGCACGTCGGTCGACCGTACGGGTCGTCCGGCCTATGGTTCGGTCGACCCATGCGGTCGGCCGAACTGGCCTGACAGACACTGTTCTGGGTAGAAAAACATAAGTTAAAATATTTCTAAAAATTCTTTTATCTCTTATAAAAATACCCAAAAATGTTTTTATCATATTGCATTGATATATAAGCATGTGATAAAAAGTTTAGCTCAAATATCAAGCATATGAAACTATTTTGTGTCTTATTATTTTTACCAAAAACCAAAACTTGTATTTTTATCAAACTAGGATTTTTCAATACATGAATAGGAAAGTCAAAATAAGTTTGTTTAAAGTTAAGCATGCATGTATAGAATGAAACAACTATACATATATCAATTAAACTTATTTTGATCAACTATTCATGAAAACCAAAAACCAAACATAAAACGTGTGTGTTTTGTGCACTTGAGCATATCAACTATACTAAGCTTTACAAATGGATCTAAACACACTATCCAAACTATGGATACCTAAGTCTTCTTGACGATCTCCATCTTCAAGTAGACCCGATCCAAAACTCCATCCATGGGCTAGGCAAAGTGTGATCTTGAAGCTTGAGCCCTGGAATCACTTGTGAAGCTTCCAAACACCTCTTGTTGAAGCTAATCACCAACTAATATCTTGGTTAATGATCTGAAACTTAAACAACACAAGATTATTAGTAAACATAACTAAATTAGTTAATCATCATCAAAACTAGGGTGGAAGGCCTTTTGGCCAACAATCTCCCCCTTTTTGATGATGACAAAACTCATGGAGTTATATATGCATGGATTAAAGTTAAGCTTCAAAGAAGCTCCCCCTTAACTCATGCATAAAACAAATAAACATTAATATGCATGAATGACAATGCATAAACAAGATGCTCTAGATACCAAATGAAATATTCAAAACAAAGCATGCTCTAGAGACCAATTAAAATTAAACAATTAAACTTAATATATGCAAAACTCAAAATCTTTCTCTCCCTTTTTGCCAATCATCAATAAAGGGGTTAAAGCTAAATCAAAAACAAGAAATTTTTCTCCCCTTTTTGTCTAAAACAAAAACATATCAATAAGGGGTTACGATCAATAAGATATCAAAGAAAAAGATATGACAAAGTAGCATCTTGATATCAATTGAAAGTAAACATAAAACAATCAATAAATGGTATATGCTATATACATTCATGACGAGGAAGACGCTAAGTTAGCTTCCCTACACATATGCATTATATGAAGAAGGGATGATAAGCCCAAATTCACATAACACATATTATGTAATGCATAAGGAGAGATGTGAAGCTCCCCTTACACACGTGTATCACATAAAGAAGAGTTATCAAGCTCCTCAATACAAGATACACTCAACATGAATCTATATGTAGAAGAGATGTTAAGCTCTCCTTGCATATAGGCAATACAAATCAAAACTTTAAAATTTTCTTTTTAAACCAAATTTTGATTTACCAATTTAAAACATTCAAACAAACATCTTGATATCAAAAAAAAAAATATTTGTCTTTTTAAGCCATATAAACAATTTTGATTGTGATATCATATGCTTAAAATAAACATCAAATTTCCAATCATAAAGTGTGGGAGTGGAAATCAAATACCAATTGAAATATGAAAGTCAAATTTTCTCCCCCTTTATGAAATACAAACTAAAACAATGCGTAGGCTTGATACCAATTAAAAATTAATCAATTGAAATAGGATTAAGGTTTTCAAGCTTAGCATAAACAAATATTTGTGCTCTAAGATATAGGAATATAGTAGGCACAAATAGAACATATATGTATGAAAAAAATAGATACCAATATGCATTGATACCATTGAAATGAAGGCAAACATACATAAACACATATGAGTATACAAAAGAATCAAGATTGATACCAATTGAAAGAGTTCAATGATACCAATTGACATAATAATAAAAGCACGGTATAACTCATATCAAAATGAAGAATACGAACTAATTAAAATGGAAATTTTTTTGTTGACTAGTACGAAATCCTTCAAGCAAGGAATAAACTAAGAAAAATTTTCATAAAACACATGTAAATCATATAGCACTTAAAAACACTCAATATTCAATAAAGTCCATACATGCTCATGAAAACATACTCATGAGAAATATTTTAAAAAAATGGTGAGTGTACAAGTAATGTGTGACATGGCATTATGAAATTTCCAATTAAGCTCAATATTCCTTTAAAACAAGAAAATCATCAAAAACTTATTTAATCTTCAAGGTATATGCATGTGTTATACAAACTAAGGTATACATACATATCCAAACACAACGAGTCCACAAGGATATATGCATGAAGGCACGTGGCTCAAAGGATGTATATGTATATCAATAATTTAGATAAAATGGACATATACATGAAGTTAAACAAATAAACACGAAATCAAGAAAAACTAAATTTTCACCAAAACAAATTTCATTTCAAGGTATATGTATGAATTGTCAACACAATAAGTATACATACATATCCCTAAACACAATTGAGTCCATATATATAGATTTGCATGAAAGGCAAATGACTCAAAGGGTATACATGTATATCTTAAAGTTTGGCAAAATAAACATATACATGAAATGAAAACTCATAAAAACAAATCCAAAAATAGGAATACAAGTTTAAAATGCATGAATCATCAAAACTAGACTATACTAGCACATCTAATGGGTTCAAATAAGCATTCAAGCTCAAACATATATAGATTTATTTGTGGCCCACTATATGCACAAGTATGAATCCTAGTCTTAATGAAAACTAACATCTAAACATGTAGTCAACACATGAAGCATAAAACCAAGATATAAATCAACATGATAAGCAAAAACATGATTATTATGAATATCCACATGTTATTAGAAATATGATATACGCAATAGCAACCACATAATGAGAACACAAAAGAATTTATCCATATTAAACATGGGTGTCTCAAAATAACTAAACATGTATATCACTAATCTAATAAGCATGACATTTTCATAGTAATCAACAAACATCAAAACATGCTATGAAAGATAAACATGGAAAGCATGTAAACATAAGGAGTTAGAGATTCGATACCAAAACCACTGAGGGCACCGCTCTAGTTCTCCAAACCAAGGTGGTCCTCCCACCAAACATCCCTTGAAAGTGATGCATCCAGTTGATTTCCATGAAGCTCGGAACGCATCCACTCCAAGGTACGGCAACTCTCACGTCATGTGAGAGCCCACACCTACATTATAAACAAGAGGGGTGGTCTTTGGTACCCATACTCTTTTGGGTCCATGGGGGTTAGTACCTTCTCTAACCCAAACAAAATTCTTTTCTAAATTTACATTATGTAATCTATCAAAGTAAAATTTAGCAAGGTGGCCCTTATGTCCACAATGTGTACAAGTGTACACATGAGCATACATAGTGTGATGGTGTCCGTGAGGAGCATGTGTATGCCGTGGAGGGTGTGCATGAAAAGATGGAACTTGTTTCTTTCGAACCAAGGATTTCAAGCGTGTGTGACCCACAACACATTGGCTCAAAGTGGAGCCCAAACAATCTACACTCTTCTTAAGCAAACAAATATCATCATTAATTCTAGAAGAAGAGCTACATGCAATAGGTAGACTAGATGAGGAAGCTACACTAGCATGGCAAACATGAGTATCTATCTTATTTTGCAAAACATCATTTTTCTTTAAACAAACATTCAACTCATTTGAAATAGAAATAATTTTATTTTTCAAAGCAACATTCTCTTTTAAAATAAAATCAACTTTTGAAGTTAGATTTTCATTTTTCTTCAAAAGTGTTTCACAATCATTTTTTGATTTTAAAAACTCATTTTATCTTAGTGCAAGATCAAGTTGAGATTTTAATGAATCCCTCTCATTAGAAATCTCCTCCTTTTCTTGCAAAACAATATCAAGTCTAGCAATCAAACTTTTATTTTCATTATTAATGCCTAGACTCTTCTTTTTCAAAATCTTATTTTTTTCAATCAATTTTTCACAAACAGTAGATAGTTCTTCATTCAAAGCATGGGCATCAACAAAGTCATTTGAAGAACTAGCACAATCATCACTATCTAGTTGAGTTTCCGATTGTACCTCAAGGGAGTCATTCCCTTGGACCATCAAGCATTGTGATTCGGATTCTCCACTAGATTCCTCTTCTTGGATTTGCACTTGAAGCTCGGAGGTGGTGGTGGTTGTCAACTTGTTCCACACTGCAAAAGCGGAATCAAGATTAGAAACATGCATAAGATATTCTTTTGAAAGCGTGCTTCTAATGGCCTCAAGGGCTTGTGCATTGGCCCCTATATGATTGCGATCTCCAAGATAGCATTTCTTGGTGGCCGCAAGAAAGACATGCAAACCTAGGGTCTTTAAATAGCTACTCATCATAACCTTCCAAATCTCAAGTCTAGAAATGTCAAACATAGGAGGGCTATCCATGAGGGCAAACTAAATGTGTGCAAACAAACAAATGCAAACAAGATTAGCCTAAAATGAGGATCTTTAACTCTAGGTTGTTAGACCCAAATCGGAGCACTTGGCTCTGATACCAATTGAAAGCACACCTAGAGGGGGGGTGAATAGGTGTAAATGCTAATCAAGAAACTAAATGCGCTAAATGCGGAAGCTAATGCAATTTTACACAAACTTAATACAACACAACAAGTGTAGCCGAATTCCCGTGAAGGGCTCTGGACTAACTCCTCTTGATTCCCCTAGATATGGGTTGAGGTGCTATGTGAAGCTCTTGTTGGTTAAGTATAAGTTAGGCACACACAAATAACCAAGCATACACAAGATATAGCAATATGAATTATGCAAGGTACAATGCAAGCAATATATGATATGAATAATGAATGAATGCTTTGCACAAAGTAAAGAGAGAGTTGAGAGAAATCGGAGCAAACGCAAACACACGGATATGTTTCGAGGTTCGAGCACCTTGCTCTACATCCCCGCCTTCACCACCGTGAAGGATTTCCAATCCACTATAGGAGTACCGAACTCCTCTCTCAACTTACAATGCCACTGAGGCAATACAACCACAATCCACCTCTACCGAAGAGGGATAAGGCCCGTAGCCAACAAATACAATCACCACTACCGAAGAGGGATCCAAACACCACTCCGATCAACCTCTACCAAAGAGGGATTCACAAATAAGGAGGGTTTACAACAAGAGGCTCAATCAACCTCAAACTCTTCTCTTTTCCACAAAACAAAGATTCTAATAGATTAGGATAGAAGATATAGCTCAAGTGTGGAAAACTAAGTGTTTTGATCAAAGAAAAACTTTTGGGAAAATACCAAATAGATATGAAAATGAAGAACAATAAACTAGTTTCCCAAAAAACCTATTTTCTTTGAAAATAACAAAACACTTGAAAACAAATGAATGAATCTTTTTGGCACTTTAAACTCTTTTGAAAACTTCTTTTAAAACCAGAGAATAGGGAATTTTTGCTCTTGAAAAACTTAGCCAAAAACCCAAAGGAGTGGGGGTTATATAGGCCAAAACAGAAACTAGCCGTTAGGCTGATGTGGCAGCCTGACAGGCCACCGGTCGGCCGGCCCGGCCGACCGCCAACGGTCAGAAATATGACCGTTGGGCAAACCCGGTCGACCGCCCGGTCGACCCAAAAAAATAGAGAGAACTGCTCTCAGGTTCGGTCGGCCGGCCGGCCGACCGTCCCAATGTGTGCCAGACGTGCACGGTTCTGTGCACGTCGGTCGACCGTACGGATCGACCGGCCTATGGTTCGGTCGACCCATGCGGTCGGCCGAACTGGCCTGACAGACACTGTTCTGGGCAGAAAAACATAAGTTAAAATATTTTTAAAAATTCTTTTATCTCTTATAAAAATACCCAAAAATGTTTTTATCATATTGCATTGATATATAAACATGTGATAAAAAGTTTAGCTCAAATATCAAGCATATGAAACTATTTTTGTGTCTTATCATTTTTACCAAAAACCAAAACTTGTATTTTTATCAAACTAGGATTTTTCAATACATGAATAGGAAGGTCAAAATAAGTTTGTTTAAAGTTAAGCATGCATGTATAGAATGAGACAACTATACATATATCAATTAAACTTGTTTTGATCAACTATTCATGAAAACCAAAAACCAAACATAAAACGTGTGTGTTTTGTGCACTTGAGCATATCAACTATACTAAGCTTTACAAATGAATCTAAACACACTATCTAAACTATGGATACCTAAGTCTTCTTGACGATCTCCATCTTCAAGTAGACCCGATCCAAAACTCCATCCATGGGCTAGGCAAAGTGTGATCTTGAAGCTTGAGCCCTAGAATCACTTGTGAAGCTTCCAAACACCTCTTGTTGAAGCTAATCACCAACAAATATCTTGGTTAATAATCTGAAACTTAAACAACACAAGATTATTAGTAAACATAACTACATAAGTTAATCATCATCAAAACTAGGGTGGAAGGCCTTTGGGCCAACAAACAAACCCTAGGAATTTACCACTGGCTACACCAAGGAAGAATTTGGTAGAATTCATCTTCAATTGATGCGCCTGCATGATTATCGAATTTTGTCTTCAGATCTGCTATGTGATTGCCTTTGGCACGACTTTTCACTGCAATATCGTCTACGTAATATTTCACTATTTTGCTTAAATGTTTGTGGAGAATTGCATTCATAGCTTTCTGGTATGTCACCCCTGCATTCTTCAGTCTGAAGGGCATGACAATATAGCAATACACCCTCAATGGTTCCTGAAAGATGTATGCTTCTCATCGTTAGGGTATATTTTAATTTGATTGCACCCGGAGAATCCGTCCATGAAAGACATCCGTTCAAACTCACACATGTTGTCTATCATGGCCTGTGATTGAAAGGGGAACTCATCTTTAGGACAAGCTTCATTTAGATCACGAAAATCAAGACAAACTCAGATCTTCTCATTCTTTTGGTGATGGGGATGATATTGGCTATCCAATCAGGGTGTTGTTCTTCCCTGATAAAATCAGAGTTTATAAGCTTCTTGACTTTCAACTGAATCACTTCCATTATCTCAGGACAGAACCACCATTGCTGTTGCTTGATGGGTTTTGCATCCGGATTGATGTTGAGTCGATGCATAGCCACTTGAGGATCATGCCCAGGCATATCCTCATAGTTTCAAGCGGAAACATCAATAAACTCTCGCACAAGAGATATTAGATCTTCCTTTCCGGGGGGTGATAAGCTATCGCTTATAAAGATGGGCTTAGGGTTAGCCTCATCTCCAAGATTAATCTGGGTAACCTTATCCTCTGTGGGTGATTCGCGTTGTTCGAAGTGAACATCCAAGAGAGTATTTAGGTGTTTGATCCAAGGATTTGTATCCGACTGGATCATCTCTTCATCTCCATCTTCTGGGTGGCTTGTTGAAACCATGTTTACTGAAAGTTCTTTGAAGATATTGTCGACATTGGCTTCTGACTCTCATGATGACGTGCACGATGAGTGGTCATGATATAATGACTCTTCAGACTCAGAGGCCGACGAGATTGGAGTTGACACAGCCTAACCCCCTGCGAGTTTGATGATTATAATCAGGGGCTTTCTTTTTTAGAATGAAAGATCGAAGTAGTGTTCTCCTTCCTTTGCCAAAGTTCAAGTCAGGACCACTTGTTAGGTCATACCCCATGTTATCCATCATTTTGAGTACATTTGGCTCGTAATGAGAGAACTAAGGAGGTTCATTCTCGCTTTCTGAGTCTTCGCAAGTCATTGATCTGGACATAACTTTTTCGAAAAGGATCTGTTTTTGGCCTTTGCGTCTTGCCGGGACCTTGAATAAAGATCCTTGCGCATCACTGATGCCTTGATATATCGTGAGAGATGACCTCAACAGTACATGCAATGATGTCAGCGCATATATTGACGACCAGGGGTCACCACCTACATCGGTACTAGTATCTGATGGCACAAAATCAGAAGCAGACACAGAAAAGTAAGCCAAATCTAACTCTTCATTAATATACCACTCGTCTACATCATTGGTGGTGTTATTGACATAGAGCTTAATAATGCTCGTTACAAGTGGGTTCAATTCCCAAAGACATTCTTCTTCTGCCTCTGGCTCAACATCGCTTCATTACCGGAATTTGGTTCCTCTGGCTGGGGACTCTCATCATCTCCAAAGAATCTTGGTACAGGAGAGAGTCTGTGAAGTAATTCTCTATCCCTTGAACGGATGCCTTTCGGTGATCAACGTTCAGAATTTTCCATCTCCATCAATATACTTCATGACTTGATGGAAAGTAGAGGACGATGGAGTTGTATGAATCCATGGTCGTTCTAGCAGCAAATTATATGAAGTGTTGCCGTTGATAACGTAGCACGTCACCTCGGATCTTAGGTCTCTAATCTGACATTTAAGTTTAATCTTTCCCATTGGGCGCATACCATTGGCATTGAAACCATAAATGGTAGTTTGGGTGACGCTCAATCAGTAAGTGGGGATTCCCATGTGCTGCATGACCCGGCGGGCCATAATGATCAACGCGGATCCTGGATCCACCTGAATGCGGCTTACTTTAGATGATCCAATATACTCTGTGAAGTACAAGAGCCTATCATATTTTTCTTTAACCTGCATGTCGTCTGGCGTGAAGGTTATGCAAGGGACATGTTGAGAGGCGTGGAGACAGTCTTCTTCATCTTTCTCCTGTGGTTCAGCTAGAATCCAGGCCATGAAGACCTCAACATCAGCTAAAGCTTCTCTCAGAGCTTCTCTTATTGACTTTGATAGTCTCAGGAGCTCGTAAAGGGTGATCCTGGCTGGGATATTGGCCAGTTGAGCTAAGATATCAAAGCGGTAAGGTACTGAAGATCCTTCCGCCTTGTCCTTCAGGGGGACCTTGGAATACCGAAGCTCCCTTTACTTCTCCACGTATTGCTTCGTGGATTTCTTAGTTGGCTCAAGGGTGGGTTTAGGCGGATTTTCCACCATTTCGTCGTATTTCTTCAAGCATAACTGATGATAGGTAGTCAAAAGTGCATATTTATCCTCATATTTATCATCATATTTCCCTACTTATTCTTTTATAAAGCACTTCTATGTAACATTTTATTGTTTAGTGTTGTACAGGTCTTGAGTAATTAAAGAATAAATAAATGAAGCCCAATTGAAGCCAAAAGCTCACAAGAAATATGTAAATAAAGATTAATTAGGAAAATAAAGGAAACATCTTTTCTATCTCATTTAAATTTAGGTTTTAAATTAAAACCTAGAGGAGGAGAAGTATAGAAGAAGATGAATCATCATCCAAATTAAAGATAGAGATGGACTTCTATTTGAATCAGGTTGCTTGCACCACAAGATGAAGATAAAGGAGAGAAAATCTGAATTTAATTCGGATTCAGACTGGACACTCTTTAGTATTTCAATCATAATTTTTTATATCAAAACACAAATTTGATGATTCAAGATGCTCCAGAAAGAAAACTTGAAGGACTACAATGCTTACGTTGATCACACTTTCAAATTCAGCCGTTTAATGATCCATATTCAGCAATCAATAGGATAACAAGTTGCAGATCAGAATTGAATTTCTACATAAAATTATGGATAAGTCAAATCAAGTTTGGAGATAAGAGAAGAATTCAAATTTAGAAATATTTACCTCCTCCTATCTTCATACGCTTCCTATCCCTCCAGTTTTTCTATAAAAAGGACCCATGCAGTACATACAGAGCACCTCATCTAGAGAGAAGAAGAATAAGGCTAGGGTTAAGGATTTAGGGGTTTTTTTGTTAGATTAGTTTAGTCTCTTTTGAGTTCTCTTCTTTGTAATCGCTATTAGTTTTGGCTTGGCTATTGTAAGGAGGAAGGAGATGGAGCTTGTTCCCAAGGATTGCATCAATAAAGGTTATTTTTCTTTTTTATGTTCTTATTCTTATTCTTTTAATTTCAAGTCTACCTTTTATTTCTTTGTTCTTGATTTGTTTTTGTTGTTTTTATTCTTTTTCCTTCTTTTTTTCTTTAAAGATCTTAAAAATAAAAAGATGGATAAAACAAAAAAGATGCTAGGCTAGAATAATTCTAGGGTAGTTAATCACTAGATCGACTAGGGTTAGATCTAGGGTTAGTTGATTAGTCTAATAAATTTACAATCTAGGGTTAGATTAATCCTTTGAAGTTTAGTAATGATAGTCCAACTTAATGATTTAGATAATTAGGGCTTGGTTTTGGATTAGAGTAGTGTTTGGCTTTAGATTAAGTTTAGGGGTATGGTTTGGCATAGTTTAATGATTAGGGATTGGCTGGGTAAAATTAGGGTTTGGATTGGCGCAATGTAGACAAGTTAAGTTGGACATCTTACTCTTCTTACCTAGGGTTAACGACTTAGATGAATGTTTCATTAGTTTAAAAGGAGACAACCCCTATATCGAGACTAGTCATGAAGGAAAATTAGCGACCTAGACTCTCTCTCTTGATTAGATCTACTTTCTTATTTCAAACTATAACCAACCTTTCTTCTAAGTCTTGACTAGAGATATACCGTACTGCCAACGCTTCCATCCTCCCAGTGGAACACGACCCGCTTTGGTCCTTACTGCAGCGGATAGAATTGAACAACGAGAATAATCTAACTTTCTAATTCTTTGATTATTTGTTTATATGTTTGTACATATTTATTCTCTCGTTCAAGTTTCAATCAAAATTTTGGCGTCGTTGTCGGGGAGGGAACGACACGGTAATATCTAACCCTAATTTGTTGTTTCTGTTTTGCAGAGGCATCAAAAGGGAGTTTCTAAGGTTAGTCTACTCCACACCTAACTTTTTTTTAAAAAAATCAAAATAAATTTATTGACACTACATGCTGATATGCTCGAAACCTAATAAAAAAAATTATACGTTGCAGCTAGGGGCATTGTCTATTTTTTCTTCTTTTATTTTATTGTTGGTGAGTTCTGGAGACCAAATGTACGTGACGCAATGCATATAGAATAGGAAACACCCTTGTTTGACTTAGTTTATTATAGAGTGTTTTGATTCTTTTGTTTGACACGTACACATTTAAAACATCTTAAGGGCATAACCCATAAATAACATAAGATGGGGATTTCATCACCCTTCCTTGGCTCACAAACCACATTCCGTGCACACACCATCCTAACCTTAACTAAAATTTGACGTTGGCCCTAGATTGACTTCGGACTTGTTTAGGAGGTTGACCGAAGGAGGAGGTTGTTCGAAACTAACTCTTGTCAAATCGGTGTCTAGGACGGAGATTAAGGACTGAAAGCCTGAAGGTTGGTTGTTACTTAATTAAGGAACGTCTTTGACGGATAACCTCCCACCAACCTTGCCATCTACCTGGCCGATTAACTTGTGTTTAGGGTCGGCAATAAACCTTCCAAGAATAACCTAAAGTTAGGAGTCGTCTAGGTCTAAGTTTACCCTAACTTAGGTTAGAATTTATTTTATTTTTTTGTTTATTTGTTTGTTTTTCTTTATTCGTTTTTGATATTTCTTGTGTTATATGGCTTATTATAACAATTTTTCTAATTTTAATGGTAATCCATGTTACACCCTGACCTCTTTTGAATCGGATATTGCCAACCCGACATATCATAATTTTAACCAACCAAGCATGCCTAGTTGGTCTTATCCAAATCAACAAATGACCCAACCTCAATTTTATGAAATAAATTGAAATAATAATCTCTACTCTTTATCGAGTCAATGGGGATACAACACCCCTGAGCCATATTGTCAACCATCTTTCCAACCAACATCTTCATATACTTCTTTTCCCACACCACCAATAGAAAAGCCTACCTACTTGGAAAGGAGTATAGAATTCATGATTCAGCCCCCAAATGATCCATTCGATAGGTTAGAAGAAAAAACGGATCGTATACAAGGTTTAATGAATAAGCAAATTTTTAGACATTCAAACATCCTTGAGTTAACTAACCAAATTGATAGGAACCAAGAATCATGGTGTCTTGAAGACCTTGATCAAGGTTCAATTTCATCGCACCAACGTGAACTTGATCAATTCCAACCCTTGGACAAATTGACAAGTTTTAACTTCAATAAGATTGAACTTGATTGTGAATGCGAACCCGATTCTCAACTTTGTGATCTAATTCCAAATTTTTAATCTATATTGACTCCGGTATCTTTACCCAATTTGGACCCAATTCCCAAGCCAACATTAATTCCAATACCCGTATATTATGAAATTGGATCACCTATTTTGGATAGTCACATTCATTTAATAGATCATAAATACGAACTTAAATTCTTTGATTTGGAGCCCACTTTTGAACCAAACCCGTCTCTCGAATCTAAATTTGATTTTCCCAAGCCGGTATTGGTTCCCAATTCTATTATTCTTAAGCCCAAATCAATCATTTCATCAAGTCAAATTCTATTGTTGGATCAAGGTGTAGGCAATGATGACCCTGAGATGGTATTTCAAGATTGGTCATACAACCAAGACAGTTTCGTGCATGATCCTATTCATTTGGGGGATAATAACAATGTGCATAAGAAAGAGGTCATAAAAGGTGGGTTTGATGATCCATAAGATTTAGAATGGGTAGCAATGCTTTGCCCAATCCGGCCACCACCGGAACCACCACCTTGAGGTCACATTTTGCCTTCCCTTTCTTCTTTTTCATTCATTCATGCATCATTCATACATTGAGGACAATGTATGAGATTGGTGTGGGGGAGGGTTTACTAACATACTAACATAGGTAGATACTAACATTTTTTTTTAAAAAAACTTTTTGAAAAAGAAAACAATATTTAATTTATTTCTGTAAGTAATTAAGTTAATCTTAAGAACTAGGAAAATCATGATTAGGATTCTAAAAACATGGTCAAAATAAAATAAAATGTTAGATTTTTAGGTATAGGAGGAAAATTTGAAAAAATAATTAGTTTTGATTTTTACCTTAATGAAATGTGCATACCTAATATACTTACACATCTAGGATTCTAAGACAAAGACTCTTGTGCCTTATAAAAAATATATATATAATAATATAAATAAAAATTTCACTAATTAAGCTGGATACATGTGCCTCAAGAAGCATAAGTATTCACACTTAAAGGTAATTTTATAAATAAAGTCCTTAGTTTTGTGGCCTAGTTCACTCGAGTCATTAAGTCTGTGGGGTATTTTCTAACCCGGTGCCCTAAAACCGACCGGTTTGGGAGCCACCGACCTTAGGCATGCTACATGGGTGAATTAGAAAGCCTAAGAAAACTAAAAAAATATTATCTATATATGTACTAACACAACTAATAGTCAATTAGTTAGGTATGAGGGCCTCAAGAAGCCTTGATACTTATACAAAAGAAAATTAGATGAGTTATACATATTAAAAAAATATATATATTTATACATATGAAAAAATAATAAAGAGGCATGGGAGTCCAAGTTAAAGAATCCCTTGTAAAGATTCAAGTTCACAAGGATGCATATGACTTCGGGTAACAAAAGAGACTATATAAAAATTCAATTTTAATCCTTACCTAAAATTGATAACAATTTATTGTATAAAGACTAAGTTCAACAATGAATAAAAATGATAATCCTAAAACTTATAAATTGCTTAATTTCTTCAAATATATTTCAAATATTTCTCTCTTTTTTTAAAATAAAAAAAATTAATCACTAAGATTTTCTTTTTCTTTTATGGATTTTGAGGGTGTAATCCACTGAAAACCCTCACGTGACAACACTCGTTCTGTAGGGATAACCTAGAGGTTTAACGGCTTATTGCACGTACTAAGTGCAACTGTGATTCCTATGAAAGTGAGCTAGGATAGGTTGGTTTTTATTTTTTTCTTTTTCTTTTTATTTTTACTCGAGGACGAGTAAAAAGAAAAGTGTGGAGGTGTGATGGTAGTCAAAAATGCGTATTTATCATCATATTTATCATCATATTTCCCCACTTATTCTTTTATAAAGCACTTCTACATAACATTTTATTGTTTAGTGTTGTGCAGACCTTAAGTAATTAAAGAATAAATAAATGAAGCCCAATTGAAGCCAAAAGCCCACAAGAAATATGAAAATAAAGATTAATTGTGAAAATAAAGGAAGCATCTTTTCTATCTCATTTAAATTTGTGTTTTAAATTAAAACCTAGAGGAGGAGAAGTATAGAACAAGCTGAACCATCATCCTAATTAAAGATAGAGATGGACTTCTATTTGAACCAGGTTGCTTGCACCACAAGATGAAGATAAAAGAGAGAAAATCTGAATTTAGTTCGGATTTAGACTGGACAATCTTTACTATTTCAATCATAACTTTCTCTATCGAAACTCAAATTTGATGATTCAAGATGCTCCAGAAAGAAGACTTGAAGGATTATAACTTTTACGTTGATCATACTTTCAAATGTAGCCATTTGATAATCCATATTCAGCGATCAACATGATAACAATTACAGATCAGAATTGGATTTCTACATAAAATTCTAGATTAGTCAAATCAAGTTTGAAGATAAGAGAAGAATTTAAATTCAGAAATATTTAGCTCCTCCTATTTTCATATGCTCCTATCTCTCTGGTTTTCTTCTATAAAAAGGACCTCCTGCAGTACGTACAGAGCACCTCATATAGAGAGAAAAGAATAAGGCTAGGGTTAAAGATTTAGGATTTTTTGTTAGATTAGTTTAGCCTCTTTTGAGTTCTCTTCTTAGTAATTATTGTTAGTTTTGACTTTGCTATTGTAAGGAGGAAGGAGAAGGAGCTTGTACCTAAGGACTGCATCAATAAAAGTTATCTTTCTTTTTATGTTCTTATTCTTGTTCTTTTAATTTCAAGTCTACCTTTTTTTTTTATTCTAGGTTTGGTTTTTGGTGTTGTTTTTAATCTTTCTTCCTTCGTTTTCTTTTCTTTAAAGATCTTAAAACTAAAAAGATGGATAAAACAAAAAGGATGCTAGGCTAGAATAATTCTAGGGTAGCTAATCACTAGATCGACTAGGGTTAGATTTAGGGTTAGTTGATTAGTCTAATGGATTTGCAATCTATGGTTAGATTAATCCTTTGAAGTTTACTGACGATAGTCCAACTTATTGATTTAGATAATTAGGGCTTGGCTTTGGATTAGGGTAGGGTTTGGCTTTAGATTAATTTAGGGGTATAGTTTGGCATAGTTTAATGATTAGGGATTGACTTGGCTTAGGGTAGAATTAGGGTTTGGCTTGGCATAGTGTAGACAAGTTAAGTTGGATATCTTACTCTTCTTACTTAGGGTTAACGACTTAGATGAATGTTTCATTAGCTTAAAAAGATACAACCCCTAGATCGAGACTGGTCATGAAGGTAGATTAGCGACCTAGACTCTCCCTCTTGATTAGATCTACTTTCTTATTTTAAACTACAACCAACCTTTCTTCTAAGTCTTGACTACGGATATACTGTGCTGCCAACGCTTCCATCGCCTCCCTCCCAGTGTAACACGACCCGCTTTGGGCCTTACTGCAGCGGATAGAATTGAACAACGAGAAGAATCTAACCTTCTAATTCTTTGATTATTTGTTTCTATTTTTGTACATATTTATTGTCTCGTTCAAGTTTCAATCAACTGACCCGAGCGGGTCCCTGCTATGAGTGACACATTCGGTTCTGCAATAAGGACGATTGTCTCCTCCTCCGAGTCAGTCAGAAAAGGGACATCGGTTTCTGATTTCCAGGAGGAAGCACATACCACGTTGTAAGGCGAAGCTTTTGCTTTGCCTTTGGACTTCCTGTTGGTAACAGTAGCCCACTGTTGGCCTTCCAAAAGGTCAGGATGAATCCACATGATTTCTCCCTGAGGGGTAAGAATAGGTACGAGACCTTCCTCCTTCTGGTGGTGTGGGTCAATATTGAGTCCCTTAGTTCCCCTTTTGAGATGGGAACTACTCCGGCCGACGTTGGAGGTTGTACCATAAATTGAAGAAATGACGTCATATTGGCTGTCACTTTCTTTTGCTCCAGGCGGAGCTTAAGCACCTCCGCATCAATCAAAACTTGGAGGATGTCTTTGAAAATATAAAACAGCTCTTGGTAGGGTGCCCCAGCATCCTGTGGTACAAGTAGTAGTGGGAATTGCCGGTCTTGCCGACCTCCTCGGGTGTAACGCCCCGATCCGGAGGGTAGGGGACGCTACTGCGACGTATATACGTAGGTCAGAGATACCCTCATGTATATACGCTAAGCATCAGTACAAACAAGAAAAAGAGTACGGAAGCACGTGGCAATATACATTCCAACATAAGGATTACAAAGTTATCACAGAGCGTGATATATTGGTACATGTACATTATATCACAGCCAGGTACAAAAGTGAAATTTACAACTTGTACAGCAAAAGGTGCTCACGGGCTGAGAGGAAGATCCCCAAGCTAGCAGGAAGGTTCAGGAACAGAAGGAGCTAGGACAAGTCAGCCTGCTCCGAGAAATAAGCTTGATCTTCAGTGGAGGGCTCCGCTTCAGTCCAAGCTTTAGAACCTGAACATGCAAGTCCAAGGGAGTCAGAAACTCCCTAACAAATAGACAGGTGAATGCCAGGTGTCGTGTAGAGATAGGTATATGTGTGTTGATATGATCAAAATAATATTTAAGCATCATGAACTGTGTCGAGAGTACATGTACAGTAAGCAAGAAATGTGGGCATAAAATGAAAGTGATAAGGCCTGAATAAATCTATTGCGACCATTTTTAATATTTATACTTATTACTCGTTCTACCCATATGTCTAGGTATGTGTAATAGCATCCCAGCACACACACATCTACATATGAGTAAATCGAGGCTGTTATTGGAAACCAATGGGGGTATCAACGAACATGTTTACAGTGGGTCCCGTGCATACCCGGGACCACGGCCCAGGATTGTTCCGTTGCTGGAGGATGGAACCTGCCGCAAGGCGTATAGTAGGGTCTTATAGGATGCCCTTATCAAGATGGTACCAGAAAGGAGGGAGCCAGCGCTCCCCTCGGTCGCCTGGAGGCCCTCAGGTCAGACCGGAAGTCATAGTTGCACAACATACCTAGTACCACTGTAAACACGAACATATATTGATAGCCGCAAGTTTCCCCCGACCGATGCAAGTTGATCATTTTTATGATTTATTATGTAATTATCAATTCACGGAAAAGCAAGTACATGCCAAGATCAGGAGTTCGAGAGTACATGAGTATTATAATTTCAAGTCACATGATTCCCGCAAATATGATAATCGTAAGTCAAGGGTCAAAATGTCATAACGAGGCGAGTACCAAGAAGTAGCATAACAGGTGCCATGAGATGTATGCCTGAGAGGTGATGTTAAGCAGGCGTCAAGTGATAGCATGATACATGCAAGTGTGCCAGTAAAATAATATAATATTAGTCAACATGACGAAGCAGAAAGATCAGAAGGAGAGCGAGAACACTCGCCTAAAACTTCAAGAAATACCGGGAAATCCCAAGCTCTGAAATCCAGGGAATCAATGCGTTTAAATATTTATGGAGGAGGAGAGAGAATAAAGACGCGAAAATCGCATACGCGGGAGTCGCGTTGCGTAGATGTCACAAACGCAGGGTTCGAGACCCGCGTTTCAGCAAGGACACGAGGAGAACGTAGACGCGAGCGTATACTCCGCGTCGCGTTGACAAAAGAACGCGAGGATTGCGTTGAATAATCACTCAGACGCAGGGGGTAAAATATGCGTCTAGGAGTCACACAAAGAGAGAAAGAGAGAGACAGGGAAATAAAAAGGGAGACGCAGGAAAAGGGTGAGAGGGACGCATGTTTAGAATCAAAGGAAAGGAAAAAGAAAGAAGGAAAGAAAAGAGAAGAAAGAATGAATCAATGAAGGGAAGAAAAGAAAGAAGGAAAGGAAAGATAAGGAAAAAAGAAGGGAAGGGGATGGTCGGCCACGTTGCCGGCGGTGGCCGGAGGTGGTCGGAGACGGCCGGAAGTGGCCGGAGACGGGTGGCCAAAGCCCCAAAAGAGAGGGTGGTTGATGGTGCAAGTGTAGTATAAAAGGAATTTTTGGAGTTTTGTAAATGGTGTTTCGGAGGACGAACATATAGTTCGTTGGAAAGAGAATGGCGAGGAGAAGAAGATGGTATGGTTTGTGGTGGTTAAGGTGGTGTAGGTGGTGGTGGAGATGGTGGTGAAGTTTTGGAAGTAATGGGTTGTTTTGGTTGGAAATGGAGGAAGAAGATGGTGTTGTGGTTGTTGTTGTAGTTGGAATGGAGGAGTAGATGGAGGGGAGAATGATGGAGGAAATGGTGGTGGAGAAAGGTGGAGTTGGTGGGTGGTGTTGGCCGGCCAAGAAGGGAGCTTGGGCTGGCTGCGTTTGCTGTTGGAGGCCTGTGCTTGCTGGAAAAGGAAGAAGGAAGGAAAAATAATGAAAGAGAGAGAGGAAAAGTGGGTATTTATATAAGGGGAAAAGATTATTACAACAATGCCATTCCAAACCTTATAAAAGAGACTTGTGTCTCCTTCATAAAAAGGCTGCGTCTCATTTCAACAAATCCGCGTCTAGCAGTAACAGACGCAGTGAAAAACTTGCGTCCAGGGAAAATGAAAGTTGCGTTTACAGAAAAGACAAAAAGGCATGGGTGATTTGATCTGGGTTGATTTCTTTGAAGAACAAAGCATTAAATGCGGAATGGAGAGAGTCTCCGCATTAATTGTTGAACCCAGAGTTGGTGGGTCTCGCGTCAGGCAAGGAGAGGGAAAAGGTAAAATGTCCTGATAGAATTCCGGTATCTGGGAAAACACCGGAAACTCAGGAAAAGCCCGAAAAATGAAGTACCTTGAAAAGCTTCCAAAAAATTCTCAAAAAATTCATTTAGATAGAAAACATTATTTTAAGAAATAATGTGAAAGCCATTTTTAGATTTTCAACTCCATTTGTGAATTAAAAATCTGAAAGTCCATCAGCGACACTGGTCGACACCGGTTTTGAAGATTTACAATTTAATTCTGAAAAATTTCAGAAAATCATGAAAAATCTAGAATATTAAAAAAAATATTTGAAACTGAAATCAATCAAATATGAATACCAAAAAGGCCAAATCATGCCGTACTGCTATATGAGTAAGAATTTAAATAACAGAAAATAAATAAATAAATAAATAATACGCTCAAAAAATCAGGACACATAGCTGTGTACGCATACTGAGGATGGGGTGTTACAATCTATCCACCTTATCAAAAATTTCGTCCTCAAAATTTCGATAATGGGGATGTGAAGGCAGAAAAGAATAGGGGTAAGGAATTTTACCAACTAAGATGGAAAGAGTTGGGGGTAACGTTCACGAATAATATCTTCTCATTCCTACGTAGCTTCTCCTGGGGCATGCCTATTCCAAGAAACTAGTACCAATGGTATTGCCCGGTTTTTCAATGTTTTGACACTTCTGTCCAGAATGGCCATCGGCTGCTCCTTGTAGGATAAATCTGGTTGTAGTTCTAATTCTGAGTGGTCTAGAATGTGACTTTCATCCTTGACATACTTCCTCAACTGTGATATATGGAATACATTATGTACTCCTTTTAAAGATGGTGGCAATGCCAATCGGTAAGCCACATCTCCCACACGATCCAAAATTTCGAATGCGCCGATGTATCTCGGACTAAGTTTCTCGCGAGTACCAAATCGGATTACCCCTTTGGTTGGTGATATCCTTAAAAATACATGATCGCCTGTTCTAAATTCCAACGGTCTTCTATTAGTATCTGCCCAACTCTTCTGCCGACTCTGTGCTGCCCGGAGATGATCTCTAATAATTCGGACTTTATCTGTTGTCTGAACTAGAATATCTGGTCCCATAAGTCTTCTTTCGCCGACTTCATCCCAACATATTGGCGACCTGCATTTTCTGCCATATAATGCTTCAAATGGAGCCATCTTGATACTGGCCTGATAGCTGTTATTATAAGAGAATTCTACCAAATGAATATAGTCTTCCTATGACCCTTTAAATTCTACCATGCAGGCTCGTAACATGTCTTCAAGGATTTGGATAGTTCGTTCAGATTGTCCATCTGTCTGGGGATGATATGAGGTACTGAATTTCAGACGAGTTCCCAAATTTTCTTAGAGACTTTCCCAGAAATGTGATCGGAATCTCGTGTCTCTATTTGACACGATGCTAACTGGAATTCCATGCAGACGAACGATTTCTTTCATATATTTATCTGCAAGAACTTCTGTCGATTGACCTACTCTGAAAGGTAGAAAGTGTGCTGCTTTTGTGAGGCGATCAACGATTACCCATACTGCATTGTTACCCTTAGGACTGCGGGGTAGAGCTGTAACAAAATCCATGGTGATATGTTCCCACTTCCATTCGGGGATCGGTAATGGTTGTAAAAGTCCAGCTGTTCTCTGATATTCTACCTTTATTTGCTGACAAACCAAGCACTTCGCCACATACTGGGCTATCTCCTTCTTCATGGCGTTCCACCAAAACTTCTGCTTCAAGTCTTGATACATTTTGTTTCCTCCTGGGTGTATGGAATAAGCCGAAATGTGTGCCTCTGCCAAAACTTTCTGCCGAACCTCCCCTTGTGGTACACAGATTCTGTTACCAAATAAAGTGCACCATCCGAATGAATACAGATATCTGTCCTTAATCCAGCTTCTACTTGAGCCCTGAATTTCTGTAATCTGGGGTCTCCCTTTTGGGCTTCTTTAATTTCACTTATTAGGGTTGGTTGAATCTGGAAGGTCATTAGTTGACCTGACTCATCAGCTCCTTGTATTAGCATTAAGTCTAACTTTATGATTTCCTGAAGCAATTCCTTCTGTTGAGTAAGTTGTAATAATATTTTGTTCTCTGGTCTCCTGCTTAATGCATCTGGGACTGTATTGTTCTTACCAGGATGGTACTGTAAGTCTATGTCATAGTCGGCCATCAATTCAAGCCACCGCCTTTGCCTCATATTTAATTCTTTCTGTGTGAAGATATACTTAAGACTCATATGATCAGTATAGATTAATACTTTGTCCCCCAGAAGGTAGTGTCTCCAGATCTTCAAATCAAATATTACCGCCGCCAATTCTAAGTCATGGGTTGGGTAATTTCTCTCATGTGGTTTCAATTGCCTAGATGCATAAGCTATGACATGACCATGCTGTATTAATACACATCCTAGACCTTTTCCGGATGCATCACTATATATAACCATCCCTCCTGTTCCTGAGGGAGTCTTCAAGATTGGAGCTGAAATTAGTCTTTCCTTTAATTGTTCAAATGCTGCAGTACATTCCTCTGACCATTGATACCTTTCCCCTTTTCTGGTGAGCTTTGTTAATGGGGTTGCGATTTTGGAAAAGTCTTGGACAAATCTCCTGTAATACCCGGCTAATCCAATAAAGCTTTTAATTTCTGTTACTGTCCTTGGGATTGGCCAATCTTTTACTGCCTGGATCTTATTAGGGTCGACTGAAATTCCTTCTTCTGAAACTACATGACCCAAGAAAGCTATACGGTCTAACCAGAACTCACACTTGCTTTGCTTAGCATAAAGTTGTTCCTGCCGGAGAGTCTGTAGCACTACTCTCAAGTGTTCTGCATGCTCTCTGTCGTTTTTTGAATATATCAAGATATCGTCGATGAACACCACAACAAACTGGTCCAAATATGGCGAGAAAACTCGGTTCATCAAATCCATAAAGACAGCTGGGGCATTGGTTACTCCGAAGGGCATGACTAGAAATTAGTAATGACCATAGCGAGTTCGGAATGCTGTCTTCGGAATATCTTCTTTCTTCACTTTTAGTTAGTGATAACCCGATTGTAAATCCAACTTTGAAAACACTCGGGCCCCATGAAGTTGATCAAAAAGGTCATCAATTCTTGGTAAGGGATATTTATTCTTGATGGTAACTTTGTTTAATTCTCTGTAGTCTATACACAACCGCTTACCACCATCTTTCTTGTTGGCCAATAGCACCGGAGCTCCCCATGGTGAAGTACTTGGTCTAATCAATCCCTTGTCAGAATATTCCTGTAACTGCTTCTTTAGAACTTCTAACTCAGTGGGTGCCATTCTGTATGGGGCTTTAGATATTGGGACTGTGCCCGGAATGATATCAATAGAGAACTCAATTACTCTGTCAGGTGGAAGCCCTGAGATCTCTTTAAATACTTCTGGAATCTCATTCCAAATCGGTACTCCCTTTTTCTGGATCTCAGCAGCAGTCATCTGTGTTTTTCCCTTGGCAGGTTTGTGTTCTCCTTCAAATTGGAACTCAGGCTGAAGCGATATTCTGAAAATAACTTTCTTGTTCCGACAATCAATAACCGCATGGTATTTGCTGAGCCAAGTCATGCCTAAGATTACATCGTACCCTTAGTATCTAGTACGAGCATATCCACTGCTAATGTCCTGTTACACAGTTCCACCGGACAATCTACACAAATTCTATTAGAGATGACTACCCCATTACCGGTACTAATCTCCCACTGGTGGTCTAAATATTCAACAGATATAGAGTGCAAAGCAGTGAAACTATCTGATATGTAACAATGAGAAGCGCCAGAATCAAAGAGGGCTAAGACAGGTTTAGAGTGCACCATAATCTTACCTGTTACCACCTCTCCAGAAGTTTGGGCCTCTTTCGCTGTCAAGTTGTAGGCCCGTCCTCTTCCATGACCTGCTGTTGTTCTTCCTCCCTTGGAGCTGGGCGAAAAACCCGTTGTTGTGGAGGGAGAGGGGCCCTTCCAACCATCGGCCCTGAGTTCCTTTGTCCAATAGGCGCAGGAAGTGCCGGTAGGGTTCGGTTCATCATCCCAGTTCTCTTATGGGGACAGCCTTCTATTGTGTGATCACCAGATCCACATGCCAGGCATAACCCATTAGCCCTGCGATAATCCTTTTGCAAGTGACCTGGCCTCTGGCAATAATTACAAACAGGAATTATTTGAGTAGTCTGAGGAGGGGCTGGTCGAAATGATCGTCTAATCATCGGGACTTTTGCAGCTCTGACTGGACCTCCTCCGCCCAATTGCTGGAATGGCCTCTTCATGGCCTGTTTCCTCCTCTGATCAAGATTCTTTTTCTCCAGTCCTCGCTCCACCTCTCGAGCTACAGTGAGGACCTAGGAATATGTTTTCAGCTGTTGGGGAATCAAAAGGACTTGAATATCCATTTGTACGCCCTGCTGAAACCTGCTTGCCTGTTTCTCTTCGTCGGCTATCATATACGGAGCAAAACGACTCAGCCTTAAGAACTCAGCAGCATATTCATCAACAGATCGATTCCATTGTTGAAGTCGGATGAATTGCTCTTCCATCTCCTTCTGAGCTGTGGTAGGGAAGAATCTATCATAAAAGTTCTTAGAGAACTGGTCCCAAGTGATGGGTTTATCCAGTCTCGCTTCTTCAGCTAGCCACCAGTTTCTAGCTACATCTTTTAGTTGGATCTTGGTGACCTCCACCTGATCTTCCTCTGGAACCCGTGCTGCCTTTAAGAGATCTGTGGTGTCGATTAGCCATTGCTCGGCATCTAGCGGTCTCTCTCCCCCTGTAAATATTGCCGGCTGTAACCTCTTGAAGTCTGACACGTTGCCCGGCCTTCGTTCTTGAGGAGCTGTTATCAAGCCTTGCCGAAGGAGTTCGGTCTGCCTTTGTTGATTCTCCACCATATTTTGGATAACCCTTAGAATATCTGCATTTCCCCCTGCGGGCCCGTCCTATGACTGCCCGGAGTTGTTATGTCCTGACCTTCTATCCATATCTATGTTGGTAAAAGTTGTCGGGAAAGAGGGGTGAAAGCAAAAGACAGATGGACTTTAGGAATCAAGGGAAGGAATATCAAGAAGGAATGGATAACTTTGTACATTGTAGTTGGAAAGTATAACCGAAACTCATGTATTCCAACTGCAAATTAAGATCCCATTAATTTGCAATTTGGTTGTACTGTAGGTGTAAGAGCCTGCGCTCTGATACCAACCTGTAACGCCCCGATCCGGCGGGTACAGGGACGCTACTGCGACGTATATACGCAGGTCAGAGATACCCTCACGTATATACGCTAAGCATCAGTACAAACAAGAAAAAGAGTACGGAAGCACGTGGCATTATACATTCCAACATAAGGATTACAAAGTTATCACAGAGCGTGATATATTGGTACATGTACATTATATCACAGCCAGGTACAAAAGTGAAATTTACAACTTGTAGAGCAAAAGGTGCTCATGGGCTGAGAGGAAGATCCCCGAGCTAGCAGGAAGGTTCAGGAACAGAAGGAGTTAGGACAAGTCAGCCTGCTCTGAGAAATAAGCTTGATCTTCAGTGGAGGGCTCCGCTTCAGTCCAAGCTTCAGAACCTGAACATGCAAGTTCAGGGGAGCCAGAAACTCCCTAACAAATAGACAGGTGAATGCCAGGTGTCGTGTAGAGATAGGTATATGTGTGTTGATATGATCAAAACAATATTTAAGCATCAAGAACTGTGTCGAGAGTACATGTACAGTAAGCAAGAAATGGGGGCATAAAATGAAAGTGATAAGGCCTGAATAAATCTATTGCCACCATTTTCAATATTTATACTTATTACTCGTTCTACCCATATGTCTAGGTATGTGTAATAGCGTCCCAGTACACACACATCCACATATGAGTAAATTGAGGCTGTTATTGGAAACCAACGGGGGTATCAACGAATAATGTTTACAGTGGGTCCCGTGCATACCCGGGACCACGGCCCAGGATTGTTCCGTTGCTGAAGGATGGAACCTTCCGCAAGGCGTATAGTAGGGTCTTATAGGATGCCCTTATCAAGATGGTACCAGGAAGGACGGAGCCAGCGCTCCCCTCGGTCGCCTGGAGGCCCTCAGGTCAGATCGGAAGTCATAGTTGCACAACATACCTAGTACCACTGTAAACACGAACATATATTGATAGCCGCAAGTTTCCCCCGACCCGATGCAAGTTGATCATTTTTATGATTTATTATGTAATTATCAATTCACGGGAAAGTAAGTGCATGCCAAGATCAGGAGTTCGAGAGTACATGAGTATTATAATTTCAAGTCACATGATTCCCGCGAATATGATAATCGTAAGTCAAGGGTCAAAATGCCATAACGAGGCGAGTACCAAGAAGTAGCATAACAGGTGCCATGAGATGTATGCCTGAGAGGTGATGTTAAGCAGGCGTCAAGTGATAGCATGATACATGCAAGTGTGCCAGTAAAATAATTTAATATTAGTCAACATGACGAAGCAGAAAGATCAGAAGGAGAGCGAGAACACTCGCCTAAAACTTCAAGAAATACCGGGAAATCCCAAGCTCTGAAATCCAGGGAATCAATGCGTTTAAATATTTATGGAGGAGGAGAGAGAATGAAGACGCGAAAATAGCATACGCGGAGTCGCGTTGCGTAGATGTCACAAACGCAGGGTTCGAGACCCGCGTTTCAGCAAGGACACGAGGAGAACGTAGACGCGAGCGTAAACTCCGCGTCGCATTGACAAAAGAACGCGAGGATCGCGTTGAATAATCACTCGGACGCAGGGGGTAAAATCCGCGTCTAGGAGTCACACAAAGAGAGAAAGAGAGAGACAGGGAAATAAAAAGGGAGACGCAGGGAAAGGGTGAGAGGGACGCAGGTTTAGAATCAAAGGAAAGGAAAAAGAAAGAAGGAAAGAAAAGAGAAGAAAGAATGAATCAATGAAGGGAAGAAAAGAAAGAAGGAAAGGAAAGATAAGGAAAAAAGAAGGGAAGGGGATGGTCGGCCACGTTGCCGGCGGCGGCCGGAGGTGGTCGGAGACGGCCGGAAGTGGCTGGAGACGGGTGCCCAAAGCCCCAAAAGAGAGGGTGGTTGATGGTGCAAGTGTAGTATAAAAGGAATTTTTTAGAGTTTTGTAAATGGTGTTTCGGAGGACGAACCTATAGTTCGTTGGAAAGAGAATGGCGAGGAGAAGATGGTATGGTTGGTGGTGTTAAGGTGGTGTAGGTAGTGGTGGAGATGGTGGTGAAGTTTTGGAAGTAATGGGTTGTTTTGGTTGGAAATGGAGGAAGAAGATGGTGTTGTGGTTGTTGTTGTAGTTGGAATGGAGGAGTAAATGGAGGGGAGAATGGTGGAGGAAATGGTGGTGGAGAAAGGTGGAGTTGGTGGGTGGTGTTGGCCAGCCAAGAAGGGAGCTTGGGCTGGCTGCGTTTGCTGTTGGAGGCCTGTGCTTGCTGGAAAAGGAAGAAGGAAGGAAAAATAATGAAAGAGAGAGAAGAAAAGTGGGTATTTATATAAGGGGGAAAAGATTATTACAACAATGCCATTCCAAACCTTATAAAAGAGACTTGTGTCTCCTTCATAAAAAGGCTGCGTCTCATTTCAACAAATCTGCGTCTAGCAGTAACAGACGCAGTGAAAAACTTGCGTCCAGGGAAAATGAAAGTTGCGTTTACAGAAAAGACAAAAAGGCATGGGTGATTTGATCTGGGTTGATTTCTTTGAAGAACAAAGCATTAAATGCGGAATGGAGAGAGTCTCCGCATTAATTGTTGAACCCAGAGTTGGTGGGTCTCGCGTCAGGCAAGGAGAGAGAAAAGGTAAAATATCCGGATAGAATTCCGGTATCTGAGAAAACACCGAAAACTCAGGAAAAGCCCGAAAAATGAAGTACCTTGAAAAGCTTCCCAAAAATTCTCAAAAAATTCATTTAGATAGAAAACATTATTTTAAGAAATAATGTGAAAGCTGATTTTAGATTTTCAACTCCATTTGTGAATTAAAAATCCAAAAGTCAGTCAGCGACACTGGTCGACACCGGTTTTGAAGATTTACAATTTAATTCTGAAAAATTCCAGAAAATCATGAAAAATCTAGAATATTAAAAAATAATATTTAAAACTGAAATCAATCAAATATGAATACCAAAAAGGCCAAATCATGCCGTACTGCTATATGAGTAAGAATTTAAATAACAGAAAATAAATAAATAAAATACGCTCAAAAAATCAGGACACATAGCTTTGTACGCATACTGAGGATGGGGTGTTACATCGGGATGTCTAGCTTCAGGAAGCTTCAATCTGTTGCTCTTGTTGAGTAACTTGAACAACGAATCAACATGCTTATCCTTGAAGGAGTACTATTTGTTGCGCGTGGCTGACTTGAAGAACTTCTCCCTCTAGTCGGCTGAGGTTTAATGGGAGACTTCGTCTCTGTTGCCAATGTGTCCTTCCTTTTCGATTGGAAAGATACCTTGTCGACTTTTCAGGTTTAGGCTTGTTTTCTACAATCTCTTCTGCCTGTTCGCCTTGTAGGACTAATTGTTTCCAGGTACAGCTTTCAGCAACTCCTATCTGAGCTAGAAGTGAGGCTTACAAATTATTATGGCATGTTTCCATCGGGGTGGCCTGGGTCATACCGTTAGGACATCGGAGTGTCATATTCTGAAATTTTTTCACAAATGCTTTAACTGACTTACCTTTTCACTACGTCATTGCCAGGAGAGTTGGCATGGTAATTTCCGAGTCATCTTTAAAGAAGCGCGTAAGGAAAAGCTTCTCCAGATCACCCCAGTTCTTAATAGAGTCTTCTGGGAGCTTCATGAACCATTTGAAAGCGAATCCCTATAAAGTGCCGATGAACAAATGGGCTAGGATGTCATCATTTGATACTACATTCCCTGTCTGAGACTTGAAGTAGTATATGTGCTGGTTCGGTGACCCACCCTTTAATGTCAAAGGCCTGTAGGGTTGAAGCTTTGAACTTAGGAGGGTACGGGACAAGATCCCACTCAGTCAGGTATAGCCGGACCACTCCTGCTTCTTGGAGGCTTTTCTGATTGTGAGGGCTTCAAGACGCTATTCTAGTTTATTCATCCTTTTGGACTGAGTGCTCCCATTCTCTGAATTGCCTCCCTTTTCGGATTTGAACGACTCAGAGTTGGAATGCTCCTCCTCCTCAGTATGTGCAGAAGACGAGCTTTCCCCTTCCTTCTGTTTGCCCTTGGACTTCTTAGAAGGAGCCTTGGCCTTCAACTTCTTCTTGCCCTCAAGCAATTGTGAAAGCATCTACTTGAGGGTGTCGATAGGTTCTTGTTGGGCGTGAATCATATCGAGTTATTCTCTCTGGGCCTGGGCTTGCCGTTTAAAGCTCCTGGCCATTTCTTCAGGAGTGCTCGCCATATACGCGAAGGCTTCCATCTATACAGAAGAGTTCGAGGCCTGTGATTTCGCAATGGCAGAGTGTGACTTACTTCAATGCCTCGGGCAAGGGCACTAAGTCAACTGGGGCTATCACGTTAGTTCGAGTACGAGTATGCCTGTAAACTCCTTCTAGTTCAGTGTCGACTCGTCAGAGCTTACTATCGGTTGTTTTTCCTTTACTTTTGCTTGGCATAATGCTTGGACCTACCGTGTTTGTAGTAACTTTAGGGTACCCTGTGTCAGAGAGAGTTCTCCTTGTGTGGTAACGATGCCTTTTGGCTGATTGGGAGACTGACGTAGATGATAACCGTCTGAATACTGGCTGTTTACTTACATGCGAGTTGCAGTGGCATTCAGAGAGCCTCGCTGTGATGAGCCATTCACAGCAACACGATGGAGTGATTTAGTGAGCACTCCTTTTCTTTGTCAAGTAATCCCCTAGATCCGTCAAAGGGGGATTGAAGAGGCCAACCTCGAATCTCTGGGGACAAGGACTTTTCAGCTCTCAAACGTTAACCTTGCTTTGCAACTCTGAGATACAGGTTCAGAGACGCGGAGCTCACGTTCTGCAGAATAGACGCGGCTCTCGCGTTTTGACTTAGAAATGCGGGTCTCATGCCTCTACTGAGAAGAGACACGGACCTCGCGTTGCTGATTGTCACATTCAGCTAGCGACATTTAGGAAACGCGGACCTTATGAGTCCCGCGTTCTGTTGTAGAGACGCGGGTCTCATATCTCTAAAAAGAGACACAAACCTCGCGTTCCTGAACGTCGCGTTTAAGAGGTGAAGCCTCAGAAACGCAAGCCTCTTGAGCTCCGCGTTTTGGTCTCCAGACGCAGACTTTTTGCGTCTGACGTAACTCAAAAGAGATGCAGGCATGAACCTTGCGTTCTGTATCTACTGGACAGATGGTTATTCCAGCTTCTTGCATCTGTTGTCGGCGTGCACATCACACTTTCAGCATTCTAGTTACGCTTCACTGGTTGTTGGGAACCCCCCGTAACCTAAAGCAGAGGAAGAGGAAGAACGTGGCAAAATTAGCCTTTAACGATATTAGCCTCGCGGGTCTCGTGGAGGATGTTGACGCGGGCCTTGCGCGCGATGCAGCAAGAAATGACGCTCTTTGCGCAGACCATCTTCGAGAAGTCTCTGAAGGGACTTGAGAGCGGACCTCAGAGGAGAATTTGCGGTACTACCACGCCACCCTAGGGCTCTTGGAGCCAGAAGAGAGGTACTCTTCATACTTTGCCTAGTCGAACTCTACGACAAGTGACTCGACCATTTTTTCTATAAAGATGATGTCACCTTGCGTCAAAACTTGCTCATAAGTAGAGAAAGTAGTCCCTAGCGGAGTCGCCATCTCTTATTTCTCAGAAAAAATTAAAAGTGTGTAAATTCTTTGTTTGATTGTAAAGAAAATTATAACAGATCAACAATCCGATTACAAGAGAGGGAAGAATGATTAGATCTCTCCTTTGTTTGAAGTTAGGTTCTTGATGTAGCGGTGGAAAGTGAATCTTGTTTTCTGTTAACCGAGTGAACGTCAAGCTCTTCTGGTAATCTTCTCTTTGGATCACGGACGAGTAGCGTAGCTCCTATCCAAATGGAATCTCAAAGAGACTTGGTCAAAAACTTGTACTCAGCAAGTTATTAGGAGAGTTTGACTCTTTTCTAGGGCTCCCATCTGAAAATCTTGATCAAATTCTATCTAAAATTCTCTGGCCTAATTTAATCTACCAAAATTCTGACGCGGCGATCGACAAAAATCTGACTCCTTCTCAATAGCAAACTGAGCTATTTATAGGGATTTTAGGGGTAAAACTATCCCCTAAAAACCCTCTATAATGGGGGTTGACTCTCCTTATTATGTGGGCAGTAACTGACCCGATAATAAGGGCAGTTACAACTAAAACGCAGGACTCTTCTGCAGTTGAAACGCAGGCTTCGAGCTTTACGTTTTAACCTTTGAGCTTTGCCAGACGCGGGCTTCGAACCTTGCGTCTTGGTATTGCAGTGACGCTGGTGAAAGTACACCTAGAGGGGGTGAATAGGTGTAAGGCTAATCTAATGACAAATGATGTGGAATTAAAAACAAATTGTAATACACTTAGTGTAACCAAAGAGTGTAGCCGAATTCCCAATGAAGGGCTCTGGACTATCTCCTCTAAATTCCTCTAAATAAGAGTTGAGGTGCTATTTGAAGCTCTCTTGGTTGAACACAAGTATGGGCACACAGAAGCAATACCAAGCATATAAGTATGATATGAACAATATGAAATAATACAAGGAACAAAATAAGAGAGAGTTTAGAGATAGTGGATCAACAGCAAATACCAAAATTTGTTTCGAGGTTTGAGCCACTGCTCTACGTCCCCGCCTTCACACAGAAGGATTTCCACTATATCGTCCACACAGAACTTTCCACACAGGGAACCTCCACTGAGGATTTGGGTAATACAACTTTCTCTCAACCAACACAACCACTACACAAGAGGCAAGGCACAACAACAATCACATCTACACTTAGAGGGATGGGCACTTAGTCAAAACAACAATCACCTCACACTAGAGGGACAAGGCACAAAGCCAAACACCAACCACAATCACCTCTACACTTAGAGAGATACCAACAAACTCAAACACTCCTCCACAATAACCTCTTACTAGAAGGATAAGGCTCAAAGCTAACACTCTAACCACAATCACCTCTACACTTGGAGGGATACCAGCACAAACTCCACACTCACCTCTACACAAGAGGGAACTCAAATAAAAAAGGGTTTACAACTCTTGGTGGTCTCAACAACCACAAACAAATATTCCTCACAAAAACAAGATCCTAATAGATAGGATAGATAGATAGCTCAAGTTTGAGAAAATAAAGAGTTTGAAAATCAAAATCACAAAGAAAAAACTCTTGGAAAAAACTCTACATTGAAATATAAATGAAGATCAAAACAACTCCCAAAGACTTCTCCTTTTCTTGATTTTTTCCAACCCTTTAAAAACAAATAAAGATGAATCTTTTAATCCAAAAACTATTGCTGAAAAATACTTGAAAGATAGAAAATTTTCTCTTCTCAAATCATAGTGAAATCAGCTCAAAAGGGGTCTATTTATAACCCCTCAAAAATCTGACCATTGGCAGCCATGAAAGGGCAGAAATGCCCTTCCGGTCGACCGCTCGGTCGACCGGACAAGGTCATTTTTATGACCGTTGTGCCTTCAGTCGACCAGGCCAAAGCCATCAGTCGACCGCCCGGTCGACCAGCCCCTACCCGAGAATGGAGTTCTTTCAGTCGGTCGATCGCACGGTCGACCGGCCGAATGGCTGGCCTTTGTGCACATCTCATGCACATCAGTCGACCATGACGGTCGATCGACTCCTAGTCCGGTCGACCTCCGGTCGACCGCCAGTGCAGTCTGGTTGGGATGTTAAGGATTTAAAACTTAGGTATTTTGATTCCAATTAAATCCCATAAAACCACATAAATTTCACAAAAATAAGTTCTTATAATATCTTTGAAATACAAACATGTGTGACTAAAATTCATCATATATTATACACTATTTGAACCATTTTTGTGATATAAAAATTTTATCTTAAACCAAAATCGGTATTTTCTAAAACTTGAATTTTTGAAATGAAAAATCGTTTTCTCCAAAACTCATGTAAATACAAAAACATGATATTGAAACAACTTCAAAGCATATTGTATATGGATAGAATCCAATATACATATAAAGATAGATATATATATATATATATTATATATATATATATATATATTATATATATATATATATATATATATATAATATATATATATATATATATTATATATCTATGTTTTTGACATGAAATCCAAAATCGGTTAAACCGAAAACCAAAACCAATAAACTTAAACTTTTGTGTGTATGTGAACTTGAGCATATCAACACTATCTAATCTTTATAATGATCTAAACACATTAAACTAAACAAATCGAGGTTTTCTTATAGAAATCCTTCTCCAAGTCAACTCGATCCAAACATGATCCAATGAGTTTGACTCAAACCGAGTACTAGATGCGATCTTGACGCTCGAGCTCTTGAATCAACATGTGAAAGCTCAAAACTCCTTTGTTGAAGCTAATCACCTACTAATATCTTGATCAAATATCTGAAATTAAATATCACAATATTATTAGTAAACTATAACTACATGAGTTAATCATCTTCGAAACTAGAGTGATGGGCCTGTGGGCCAACAATCTCCCCCTTTTTGATGATGAAAAAACTCATGGAGTTATAAGTGCATGAATTAAAGTTAAGCTTCATAGAAGCTCCCCCTTAACTCATGCAGAGCAATAAACAATAAAGATATTCAATGTATGCATTAAAAAAATAACACAAATTAACATATGTGCTTGATACCAATTGAAAACAAAAACATATATGCTCTGTACCAATTGGGAAAAAAATAAAAATATTCAATGTATGCATTAAAACAAATAACACATATTAACATATATGCTGGATACCAATTGAAAACAAAAACATATATGCTCTGATACCAATTGGAAAAAAAATAATCATGCATATAGATGATATAAGTATGCATATATAAAACTCCAAATTTCTCTCCCCCAGATGACATAAGTATACATATATAAAACTCCAAATTTCTCTCCCCCTTTTTGTCAAATTATCATATGCATATATATAAAACTCCAAATTTCTCTCTCTTTTGTCAGATCATCAACAAAGAGGCATAAATAAACTCAAAAACTATTTTCTTCCTCTTGGTCAAATCAAACAAGAATGGTGTATATGCGATATACATTCATGAAGAGGAGAGACGTAAAGTTAACTTCCTCTGCATACATGCATTATATGAAAAAGAGATGACTACACCCTAATCACATAACGCATAATATATAATGTATAAAAGGAGATGTGAAGCTCCCCTACACACGTGTATTACATAAAGAAGAGAGGTCAAGCTTCTCAATATGAAATTCACTCAACATGAATCTATATATTGAAAAGATGTTAAGCTTCCCTTGCATATAAGCAATAAAAATCAAAAACAATGTGATACTAATTGAAAAATATATCAATTTATGATAAAGGTATACATCGAAACATCATAATACCAATTATGATACCAATTGAAAATAAACAAAACATTTTTAAGATACCAATTGAAAGAAAACAAAATTTTTAAGATACTAAAAAATACCAACTGAAAATATCTTGATACCAATTTAAAACGTCTTGTAAATCTTGATATCAATATAAACTGAGACACTGTATGTTTTTTATACCAATTGAAATACTATATATTGTAGATCTTGATACCAATTGAAAGAATATATATATTGTAAGTTTTGATACCAATAGAAAGTAAAAACCAAAATTTTAGGTAAACACAACTCATTTCAATATAGATACCAATTTAAAATGAAGCATGATACCAATTGAAAAATACGAACCAACCTTTTGGTTGAACATTAAAATCATTTTGCAATAGAGATACCAAATAGAAAATAATGTCAATTTAAGATTCTTGATACCAATATTGAAAATATTAGCGTATACTAATTGAAAATATTTTCATTACGAGGGTAGGATACTAATTGAAAAGTAAGATATCAATGAATAATATCACTTTTTATCATAAAGAATGGGAGTAACATACCACTTGAAAATAAAACCAATTGAAAAGTAAGACATGAATTTTTCTCCCCCTTTATGAAATACAAAAGAAAACAATGCATAAGCTTGTATAAGATGCCAATTGAAAAATAATTAATATTAAGGAGTAAATCAAGCTTAGCATAAACATAATTTGTGCTTTATGATGTAAAGATATAGTAAGCACAATCAAATCACATATATATGTATGAAAAAATTAAATACCAATCGAAATTGATGCTATTTGAAGTTTGAAGCATACATATATAGTAAACACAAATATGAGTATACAACCATAAAAAAAAATCAATTGTGACACCAATTGAAAAAATATGAGGATCAAGTGTATTAATAATATCTACCACCCTATTCATGCACATGTTTAAATAGATTTTCAATTAGGCATACAAGGCATGGTCGCCCATCTAACCACACTTTGGACGGAGGGGTTCAAAAATAAGTTTGAAAATATTTTAGCGTAATTGAAAACTCTACCAAGTGAAGAAAATACAAATTAGTTTAAGATAATTTGAAATAACTAGTTATAGATTCTTGAAAAAACATGAAATCAAATCATATATATCATGAAGCATGCAATTTTCACAAAATTGACACTCTAGATATATAAAGCTCAACAAAGTACTCATAAACTAAAGTAATGAGTAAACACAAATAAAGTGAGTGTACAAGAATCATGTGAAAGGCATTATCATGAAAATAAGTAATGAAGCTCATATGAAATTCATTCTCAAAAACATGAAAATCAACAAGTAAAAATACTTCAAGGTATATGTATGTTTAGTTAAAACTAAAAGTATACATACATATCCCAAAAACAAATGAGTTCATAAATAGAATTTGCATGAAAAGCAAGTGATCAAGGGTATACATGTATATCTAAAGTTTTGACAAAATTGACATATACATGAAGCTAAACATATTATCATGAAAAACATGTACAAAATATAGGGAATACAAGTCAAAATGTACGAATCATCAAAACTAAACTATACCAGTACATCTAATGAGTACAAATGAGCAATAAAGCACAAACATACAAAAATCAAATGTGGCTCATTAGTTGTACAAGTATCTACATAAGTTTTAATGAAAATTATATTAAACATGTAATCAAAATATGAAGTGCAAAGAATCATAAAGATAACCAATATGATCATTAGGTTAAATGTACATGTTTTAGAGTTATGATATACACAATAGCTAAACTAAAGTGAGAACACAAAAGTAATGGTCCATATAAACATAGGTGTATCTCAAATACTACATATGTATATCACAAGTCTAATTATCATGACATTTAACATAACAATCATGAAAAAATCAAAACATGCTAAAAATCAACAATATGAAAGCATGTACATAAATGAAGAGTTAGAGATAGTTACCAAAACCATTAGGCATATTTTCTATATCTCCAAATCATGGTGGTCCTCCCACCAAACTCTCCTTGAAAGTGATGCATCCAAAATTGTCACCGTTTAGCTCGGAACGCATTCACCTCAAGGCACCAAACACCTCTCACGTCATGTGAGAGCCCACACCTACATCAAATAAAATAGGAGTGGCTTTTGTACCCATACCTTATTGAGTCCATAGGGGTTAGCACCTTTCCTAATCCAATCAATTTATTTGCAGAATTTACATTATGTACTCTATCATAACAAAACTTTACAAGGTGGCCCTTACGTCCACAATGTGAGCATACATAAAATAGGTTTAAGCCACTGCTCTACGTCCCCGCCTTCACACAGAAGGATTTCCACTATATCGTCCACACAGGGAACCTCCCCACTGAGGATTTGGGTAATACAACTTTCTCTCAACCAACACAATCACTACACAAGAGGTAAGGCACAACAACAATCACATCTACACTTAGAGGGATGGGCACTTAGCCAAAACAACAATCACCTCACACTAGAGGGACAAGGCACAAAGCCAAACACCAACCACAATCACCTCTACACTTAGAGGGATACCAACAAACTCAAACACTCCTCCACAATCACCTCTCACTAGAAAAATAAGGCTCAAAGCCAACACTCTGACCACAATCACCTCTACACTTGGAGGGATACCAGCACAACCTCCACACACCTCTACACAAGAGGGAACTCAAATAAAGAGGGTTTACAACTCTTGGTGGTCTCAACAGCCACAAACAAATATTCCTCATAAAAACACGATCCTAATAGATAGGATAGATAGATAGCTCAAGTGTGAGAAAATAAAAAGTTTGAAAATCAAAACTACAAAGAAAAAACTCTATATTGAAATATAAATGAAGATCAAAACAACTTCCAAAGACTTCTCCTTTTCTTGATTTTTTCAACCCCTTAAAAACAAATAAAGATGAATCTTTTAATCCAAAAACTATGCTGAAAAACACTTGAAAGATAGAAAATTTTCTCTTCTCAAATCTTGGTGAAATCAGCTCAAGAGGGGGCCATTTATAACCCCTAAAAAATCTGGCCATTGGCAGCTTGGAAAAATCAGAAATGCCCCCGGTCGACCGCCCGGTCGACGGACCACAGTCATTTTTATGACCGTTGTTCCTCTGGTCGACTGCCCGGTCGACCGGGCCAAAGCCATCAGTCGACCGGCCCCCACCCGAGAGTGGGTGCTTTCAGTCGGTCGACCGCACGGTCGACCGGCGAGTGGCTGGCCTTTGTACGCGTCCCGTACACATCGGTCGACCATGACGGTCGACCGACTCTTGGTCCGGTCGACCGCCAGTGCAGTTTGGCTGGGATGTTAAGGATTTAAAACTTCGGTTTTTGATTCCAATTAAATCTCATAAAATCACATAAATTTCACAAAAATAAGTTCTTATAATATCTTTAAAATACAAACATGTGTGACTAAAATTCAATACATATTATACACTATTTGAACCATTTTTGTGATATGAAAATTTTGCCTTAACCAAAATCGGTATTTTTCAAACTAGGATTTTTGAAATGGAAAATCGTTTTCTCCAAAACTCATGTAAATACAAAAACATGATATTGAAACAACTTTGAAGCATATTGTATATGGATATAATCTAATATACATATAAAGATATATAAATATATCTATGTCTTTGACATGAAATCCAAAACCAGTTAAACTGAAAACCAAAACTAATAAACTTTAAACTTGTGTGTGTATGTGACTTGAGCATATCATTACTATCTAATCTTTATAATGATCTAAACACACTAAACTAAATAAATTGAGGTCTTCTTGTATAACTCCTTCTCCAAGTCGACTCGATCCAAACATGATCCAACGAGTTTGACTCAAACCAAGTACTAGATGCGACTTGAAGCTAATTACCTAATAATATCTTGATTAAATATCTAAAACTATATATTATAAGATTATTAGTAAACTATAACTACATGAGTTAATCATCATCAAAACTAGAGTGATGGGCCTCTGGGCCAACAGCTGGGACGCAGGCTTCGAGCTCTGCGTCTTGGCATTGCATAGATGGCTGGGACGCAAGCTTCAAACCCTGTGTCTGGCATTGCAGCGATGTTGAGACGCGGACTTCGAACCTTACATCTTGGCACTGCAATGATACTGAGACGCGAGCTTCGAGCTTTGCGTCTTAGTATTGCAATGATGCTGAGACCCGAACTTCGAGCTCTATATCTTGGTATTGCATAGATGGCTGGGACGCGAGCTTCGAACCTTGCGTCTTGGCATTGTAGTGATGTTGGGACGCGGGATTTGAACCTTGCGTCTTGGCACTGCAATGATACCGAGACGCGGGCTTTAAGCTCTGCGTCTTAGAATTGCATGGATGGTTTAATTATCCTCGCTTCTGAAGTATAGACCCTGCTATCTGATAACTTATCTTCAGTGATTTTTAGACAGTCTACGCTTGCTCTCCAAGTCAAGAAATAAGATATTATCTTAATATTCAAAGTTTAAATTCAAGTTCTGAAGATATATCTCTTGATGGTGCACAATTTTTATTAAGAGTCTATATCCACTATTTCTACTATAAATAGAGGGTAGAGCATAGGAAAAGGGCATCTCGAAGGAGAGATCAAAGTTTAGGATTTTTTTTAGTTTTCTTTTTTAAATGTTCATTGTAGTTTTCAATTTGAGAGAAATAATTGTAAAGAGAAGACTGAGTGCTTATAATTGATGGTGACAGCTCAATAAAGGTTCTTCTGTTCTTTTCAATTTATCTCTTTTTATTTTTACTTGCTTTATTTACTTTTGTCTGCTTTATGCCTTCGCTTTAATCATGCCTTCTTTATTTCTTGCATTAGGGAGAGTTTCATGACAGAAAAGAGAGGAAGAATTATCTTTAGAGTGACACTAGATATAATCTTCCTTAAAGATAATATATTGAGAGTGACACCAATGAAACTATCCCACTTCTCTTCATCGTTACTCAACTTAATTGATCACTTGCTTTTATTTAATTACTCCAAGGTATGTTCTTCTTCTCTTATTTATTTTCTTTCTTTTTAACTTAGTAATCAAAACACCAACACCATATTCTTCTTCTACCTTCCACTTTTCTTTTAATTTAGCTAATGTTTCCTTTTATTTTCTTTAAAAACAAAAAAGATCTTTAATCGGTGTAGTAACTTAGGAAGAAGACTTACACAAGCTTCCATCGTTGTCCCTCCCTGTGGATCACGACCCGTTAACCCTAGGCTACATGGTAACATTGAGGACCTAGCACTGTTCCTATACTCTATATTTTTTTTTCTGGAGGTTTGGCTCAATCACCTCTATTTATACTCTCTTCTAGTTTTCTCACTCACCAAATCCTTGAGCTATATATCTCCCTATTCTAAGCTATATGACTTTGTAGTATGAGTTGTTTGTGACTTGAATAAAGTCACTTTACTACTGTATTCTTTGTGAAGTGATTAAGGTTGCGGCCTCGTGCAGCTTACGGGTTCTTATGTGTGTTGTTCTTGCGGGAACAAGTGAGGGACTTGCGGCTCCAAGAGTCTTGTAGGTGTTGTGGCACCGAGTGATCTTGCGGAACAAGTTCATTTGTAATCGAGAACGATTATAGTGGAATCCTTCATTGCAGTGAAGGCGGGGACGTAGAGTAAGTGGTTGAACCTCGATAACAATCCTCTGTCTTTACGATTGGCTTGCGTTTGATCTCTCTAACTCTTACTCCTTATATTATCGTACAAATATATGTTGTTTTTATTTTCTTTGAAGATTATTTGTTTGAACTCCTAAACACTAAGAAAGCAATTATGACTCAAACTCTTATTTAAAAGAAATCACAAGAAGAAGTTCAGAGCCTTCACGGGTATATGACTTCAATTTCTTGGTGTGAGTTTGGATTTGTTTATGTGTTAATATCTCTGTGTAGAATTATTGTTGATAAGTTTTATTTTTTCACATAGATAGAATATCACTTATTCACCCCTCTCTAGGTTTCAATTGATATTAGAGCTAGTACTCCTAATATTCATTAAAATACCAAGAGAGTGATCTTTATTTTGCTAATCTCTATATTTGTCATACACATTCTTATTTTAACAAACACTCATGGATTATCTTTCTCCACCTATGCTCGATGCTTCTAACATCGAAGCATGAAAAATTAGAATGTGTTCAAATTTTAAAGCACTAGGACTACATGTTTATTTTGCCACCACTAAAAGATCACATATTGATAATGAAAATATTTTGAGGCTAATGCACAAGCCTGAAATCACCTAGAGGGGGGGGGGGTGAATAGGTGATATGGCTAATCTAGAAACTAAATGCGGAAGCTAAAAATAATTTGCAACACACTTAATACAACCAACAAGTGTAGTCGAATTCCCCGTGAAGGGCTCTGGACTAACTCCTCTTGATTCCCCTAGATATGGGTTGAGGTGCTATATGAAGCTCTTGTGGTTAAGTATAAGTGAGGCACACACAAAACAAGCCAAGCATAATGGATGTATAACAATATGAAAGATGCAAGGCAAAAATGCAAGCAATAAGATATGAATGAATGATGCTATGCACAACACAAATAAAGAGAGAGAGTTTAGAGATAATGGATCAAACGCAAACACAAGGATATGTTTCGAGGTTCGAGCCCCTAGCTCTACGTCCCCGCCTTCACCGAGAAGGATTTCTAATCCACTATAGGAGTACCGAACTCCTCTCTCAACCTTATAATGCCACCGAGGCAATACAACCACAATCCACCTCTACCGAAGAGGGATAAGGCCCGTAGCCAACAAAAACACAATCACCTCTACCGAAGAGGGATCCAACCAATACCACTCCTATCAACCTCTACCAAAGAGGGATACAACAGAACAAAGAGGGTTTACAACTGGAGGTTTCCACCACCTCAAACAATCTCTCTTTTCCACAAAACAAGATCCTAGTAGATTAGGATAGAAGATATAGCTCAAGTGAAAAAACTAGGGTTTGGAAAACAAAGACTCAAAGAAAACACCTGGTAAAACTCTTTGTAAATGATCGAATTGAAGAACAAAACAAATCTCCCAAATTTCTATTTTCTTTAATTTTCACAAACCCTAAAACACAAAAACCAATTTAGAAGTTTAAAGCCCAAAAACACTTTTGAAAACTTGTTTTAAACACTAGAGAAACTCTGAAATTTTTCTTTTCAAAAGTCTTATCAAAACACCCTAAGAGATGGGGTATTTATAGCCCAAACAGAAAACTAGCCGTTAGACTAATCTGGCAGCCTGACAGGCTTGCGGTCGACCGTCCGGTCGACCGCCAACGGTCAAAAATATGACCGTTGGAGCAATCCGGTCGACCACCAGGTCGACCGCCAGATACAGAGAGCAGAGCTCTCTGGTCCGGTCGACCGGTCGGTCGGCCGGCCCATTGTGCTGCCAGACGTGCACAAGGCTGTGCACGGCGGTCGACCGTGAGGTCGACCGGCCCTTGGTGCGGTTGACCGTTGCGGTCAGCCGACCTGGCCTGTCAGCCAATTCTGGGTCAGAAACTTGGTCAGAAAAACATGTTAAAATATTTCTAAAAATTCTTTTATCTCTTCTAAAAATCCCCAAAAATAGTTTTACATTTTGCATTGATATATAAACATGTGATAAAAGTTTCAACTCAAATATCAAGCATATGAAACTATTTTTGTTTTTAACATTTTTACCAAAAATCAAAACTGTATTTTATCAAACTTGATTTTTCAATACATGGATAGGCTATCAAAATAAGTTTGTCTAAGAAGTTTAAGCATGCATGTATAGAATGAAACTACTATACATAAACCAATTAAACTTATTTTGATCAACTATTCATGAAAACAAATATTGGTTAAACCAAAACCGAAAAACCAATATCCAAACATAAAACGTGTGTGTATTGTGCACTTGAGCATATCAACTATTCTAGCTTTACAAATGGATCTAAAACACACTAAACTAAACTATGGATACCTAAGCCTTCTTGATGATCTCCATCTTCAAGTCGACCTGATCCAAGATGTGATCCACGAGCGAGGCTATGTATGATCTTGATGCTCGGGCCCTGGAATCACCAAGTGAAGGCTTCCAAACTCCTCTTTTTGAAGCAATCACTAACTAATATCTTGTTACATGATCTGAAACTAAAATCACAAGATATTAGTAAACATAACTACATGAGTTAATCATCATCAAAACTAGAGAGGAAGGCCTCCGGGCCAACAATCTCCCCCTTTTTGATGATGACAAAAAACTCATGGAGTTATATATGCATGGATTAAAGTTAAGCTACAAAGAAGCTCCCCCTTAACTCATGCATAAACAAATAAGCATAAATATGTAATGAATATGAAACATGAAACATGCTTAGATATGCATAAATAATAAAAGGCTCTAGATACACAATGAAATGTTCAAAAATAAAACATGCTCTAGATACCAATTAAAATTAAACTAAATTAAATTAAAATATATAAAAAAAACATAATGTGCATATATAAACTCAAAATCTTTCTCCCCCTTTTTGTCAATCATCAATAAGGGGTCAAAACAATAAAAAACAATATTCTCCCCCTTTTTTGTCTAAAACAAAATATCAATAAAGGGTGACAATCAATTAGGATATCAATTGAAAATATGTCAAAGATAGCATCTTGATACCAATTGAAAGTAAACATAGATCAATAAAATAAATGGTATATGCTATATACATTCATGAAGAGGAAGATGTGAAGCTTCCCTACATAGATACATTACATGAAGGAGGGATGACAAGCCCTAATTCACAAAACATACACTATGCAATGCATACGAAGAGATGTGAAGCTCCCTCTACACACGTGTACCACAAAGAAGAAGTTGTCAAGCTCTTCAATACAAGATACACTCATCATGAATCTATATGTAGAAGAGATGTTAAGCTCTCCTTGCATATATGCAATACAAATCAAAACTTTTTGACATTTCTTTAAAACATTTTGAATTTTCTTAAATAAATTGATACCAATTAAAAGTATTATTCTTTTTAAACATATGATACCAAATTGAAATTTTAATTTTCTATTCATAAAGCAAGGGAGTGGAAAAGGTAAATCAAATACCAATTGAAATACAAAACAAATTTTCTCCCCCTTTATGAAATACCAACTAAAACAATGCGTAGGCTTGAAATGAGATACCAATTGAAAAGCAATTGAAAACTAATCAATTGAAACAAAGTTAAAACTCAAGCTTTAGCATAAACAAATTTTGTGCTTAAAGATATAGGGATATAATAAGCACAAATAAAAACATATATATATGTATGAAAAATAGATACCAATTGAAATTGATATTCTTTGAAATGCAAGCATACATATACGAAAATATATGAGCATACAATAAAGTCAATATTGATACCAATTGAAAGAATCTCAATGATACCAATTGAAACAACAATAATGATCAAGTGTATACATCATATAACTATCCTCCCAACACATGCTTATGTTTAAAAGATTTTCAAAGTAAAGCATACACAAGGCATGGTCTCCCAACCAACCGCCCTTAGATGGTAGGAGTTTTCAAAAAAATAGATTTGAAAAATAAAGTGTGTTTGAAAACTCTACCAAAATGAAGAATATCACAACTAGTTAAATGAAAAAACTTGTAAACTAGTACGAAATCCTTCAAGCAAGGAATAAAATAAAATTATTTTTCATAAATATGAAATCCACATGATAATCAACACTCTAAGCCAATTAAGCATAAATATGACTCATGAGAACAAACACATGAGTAAACAATAAATGTGAGTGTACAAATAAGATGTGCAGATCATAATCATGAAGATGGACAATAAGCTCAATATTCCTTGAAACATGAAAACATGAAAATCATCAAAACTTATTTAATCTTCAAGGTATATGTATGTCCTATACAAATTAAAATATACATACATATCCAAACACAGAGTCCACAAAGATATATGCATGAAGGCACGTGGCTCAAAAAGGATGTATATGTATAACAATAATTTGGATAAAATGGACATATACATGAAGTTAAACATAAACATAAAACAAATCAAAACTAGGAATACAAGTTTAAAATGTATGGATCATCAAAACTAGACTATACTAGCACATCTAATGGGTTCAAATAAGCATTCAAGCTCAAACATATATAGATTTATTTGTGGCCCACTATATGCACAAATATATACCTAGTCTTCATGAAAACTAACATTTCAACATATATTCAAATCATGAAGCATCAAAACAAGATATAAATATCATGATAAACATAAACATGATTATTATGTAAATCCATATGTTATTAAACCTATAATAAACATGATAGCTAAACAAAGGTGAGAACACTAAAATAATGGTCCATATTAAACATGGGTGTCTCAAAATGCTAAACATGTATGTCAAGGATTTAATAAACATGACATTTTCATAATGATCATATAAACAACAAATCATGCTAAAGATAATGAACATGAAAAGCATGTAAACAATAATAAGGAGTAAGAGACCGTTACCAAAACCTATGAGGCAACTCTCCATATCTCCAAAACAAGGTGGTCTTCCCACCCAAACTTCCCTTGAAAGTGATGCATCCAATTGATTTCCATGAAGCTCGGAACGCATCCACTCCAAGGTACCGCTACTCTCACGTCATGTGAGAGCCCACACCTACATCATAACCAGAGGGGTGGTCTTTGGTACCCACAACTTTTGGGTCCATGGGGGTTAGTACCTTCTCTAACCAAACAAATTTATTTGCTAAATTATATATCTGTATTCTATCAAAACAAAATTTAGTAAGGTGGCCCTTACGTCCACAATGTGTACAAGTGTACACATGAGCACATGGTGTGATGGTGTCCGTGAGGAGCATGTGTATGCCGTGATGGGTGTGCATGAATAGATGGAACTTGTTTCTTTCGAAACAAAGATTCCAAACGTGTATGGCCCACTACACATTGGCTCAAAGTGGAGCCCAAACAATCTAACACTCTTCTTAAGCAAACAAATATCATCAATCCTAGAAGAAGAGGTACATGCAATGGGTGATCTAG